>JAJOOR010003556.1:0-60470 GCA_036250505.1 Solanum acaule
ATGATGCTTGTCTTAGAGCATTTGGAGAGTTGAAGGAGAAGTTGGTTACTGCACCTATCATTATTTCACCGAATTGGGGACAACCGTTTGAGGTAATGTGCGATGCGAGTGGAGTGGCGCTTGGTGTAGTATTGGGACAAAGGCGAGAGAAAATTCTTCACCCTATTTACTATGCTTGCAAAGCTCTAAATGTGGCCCAATTGAATTATACTGTGACCGAACAAGAACTTCTTGCGGTGGTTTTTGCATTCGAGAAATTTCGATCCTACTTGCTTGGTACTAAGGTCATAGTGCATACTAACCATTCTGCATTGAGGTATTTCATGGTGAAAAAGGAAGCAAAACCAAGATTGATTAGATGGGTATTGTTGCTGCAAGAGTTTGATTTTGTGGTAAAAGATAGAAAGGGGACCAAAAATCAAGTTGCCGATTACTTGTCTAGATTGGAGGAAGAGGCTATGCTAAAGCTTGGAGATAGGGCTGAAATTAATGATGTTTTTTCCAGATGAAAAGGTGTTGGTTGCATCTCATGATTTGATTCCTTGGTTCGCGGACTTTGCTAATTATTTGGCAAGCGATATTGTGCCCCCTGATTTGTCTTTCCACCAAAGGAAAAAGTTTATGCATGATGTGAAGAAATTCTTTTGGGATGACCCTTACTTGTATCGTAGTTGTGCTGATGGGATTATTCGTCGTTGTGTGCCCGAGGTTGAGATGTTGAGTATACTTGAAGCATGCCATTCATCACACGTTGGTGGGCATCATAGTGGTATTCGGACTACACATAAGATTTTGCAGTGTGGGTACTACTGGCCTACCATCCACTATGATGCTCATGATTTCGCTATGTCTTGTGATCGTTGCCAAAGAGAAGGAGGGATTTCAAAGAGGCAAGAGCTCCCTATGAATCATATATTGGTGATAGAGTTGTTTGATGTATGGGGCATTGATTTTATGGGTCCATTTGTGAGTTCATATGAGATGAAGTATATTCTTGTAGCGGTTGATTATGTATCGAAGTGGGTGGAAGCAGTTGCGCTCTCCAACAATAAAGGTAAAAGTGTCACCTCATTCTTGAAAAAGAATATCATCTCCAGATTTGGTACACCGAGGGCTATTATTAGCGATGGAGGTTCTCACTTTTGTAATAAGTTGTTCAAGGCACTACTTGAGAAATATGGTGTCCGTTACAATGTAGCCACTCCTTACCATCCACAGACTAGTGGTCAAGTTGAATTATCCAACAGAGAGATCAAACAGATATTGGCGAATACTATGAATGCTAATAGAACGGATTGGTCAAGGAAGCTTGATGATGCTCTATGGGCATATCGCACTGCATACAAGACCCCCATAGGTATGTCTCCTTACCAACTTGTTTATGGGAAGTCTTGTCATTTACCAGTAGAGCTAGAGCATAAAGCGATGTGGGCAATGAAGAAGCTAAATTTGGATTGGGGAGCCGTATCTAATCAAAGAAAGCATGACTTGAATATGCTTGATGAGTTTCTCCTAAAAGCTTATGAAATTTCAGTCGTGTACAAAGAGAAGATAAAGAGGTATCTTGATCAAAGAATTGAAAAATGAGAATTTGTGGTTGGTGATCTTATGCTTCTATTAAACTCTAGGTTGTGCTTTTTTCCAGGCAAACTCAAGTCTAAATGGACTGGGCCATTTTTGCTCACAAAAGTGCTCCCCATGGAGCGGTTGAGCTTGAAAATAGTGATGGAACAAGGTTAATGGTGAATGGGCAAAGGATCAAGGTCTATTTGGGAAATGCTGAGAGTGTGAAAGAAGTGGTTGAGGCCTATCATCTTGATGAAGTCTGTGTAATCAAGAGGCCTGCGTCGTGCCGCGACGTTAAATCAAGCGCTACTTGGGAGGCAACCCAAGATGTACAATCTAGCCAACGATACGATATAGTTTTTCTCTAGTCGTTTGCTTTGTTTGATTTCATCCCTGTATCAAATTAGATAGTTGTTTTAGTTTTGTACTAGTGTTGGCTAAAATTAGCATAGGGTCTGTGTCTAAAAAGTGTCCAGAAAATGTAAAAAGAATAGCCTAATGTTTGCTACATGTGCAGGTACGCCATGAAAATTCTGCAGAAAATAGTCTGGTACAGAGGTCTACGTACCCCATCGACGGTCCGTCGATTCATCAACGGACCGTAAATGGTGTCCGTAGATCCCAAGTATGTTCTGAAAATTTTCAAGTATAATGTCATCGACGGTCCCAATCTATGGACCGTCAATTGACCCACGGACCGTAGACGGGGTCTCGTGGGTCCAAACCCTAAGGCTGCCTGACCCGACCCAGACCCCCCTATTTTAAAACCCCCAAGTTTTAAACCATTCCACTTCCCTCCATTACTCCCAAAACTGTTTCTTAACTCCCCAATCTCTTTAACTCACCAAATAATCACTCCATCACTCCCCAAATTAATCATCCCTTCCTTTCCCCCAAAATCCTAAATTCCCTTTCCTCTACAAAAATTCCCACAACGTCCGGTGTTCGGGTTAGTAACCAAGAGGTAATTCTTTGGTCTTGAAAAGCTTAGTGTCATCACGTAATCATCCCACTCCTCGTTGCTTGTAAGGTAATAGACTTTCTCTTCACTTTGAATTTCGATTCATTGATAGATTATAGAAAGTTAGGGATTAGGTCTTGACCTTGGGTAATTGTAAGATAAAATCCCATGCTAAAAATGGAAATTACAATGCCCTTGGAACGATAGATAGTGATTGTGTTGCCATATCAAATGAGAGTATTAGTCTAAATGTCAGTTTCGACTTAGGGTTCCAAAGGTTGTCTTAACTATTTGGTAAAATGATCATTCGGAATCCAAAGACTGAAGAACTAGCATAATTGAATGTTGAAATGCATGATTAGACTTAGATAATGTTGAAAAATAAGGCCAAATATGTATGATCAGAAGTAAAGAATGGCTGAAACCTGGCAAAGATGGCATCCACGATACCCTGTCTACGGAACGTAGATCTATCTACGGACCGTAGATAAGGTTCGTGACTGGATGCACATGAAAATTTTCACCAAGTGTGAAACCACGGATGTGGACGAATGGTCCGTAGATCAATCTACGGACCGTTCTGGACATCTGTGGTTTCCATCTGCAACCAATATTATTGGCTCTCTGATCCACTGAAGGGTTCCACGGACAGTAGATTAGTCTACAGACCGTAGGTCTTCTCCGTGGATGACCATGTAGCCTCTGTCTGAAATTTTCATGGGACTTTATCACTGTTCGTTTATAGTTCTAATATTTATTTTTGTGTGTTTAAGGTTATTTTGGCACTAATATCACCTCTACAGGTACGATGGCACCCAAAAAGCTAGTCACCTACTCAAAACAGGGGAAGTCAAAATTCGTTACCCTTAGCTTCAGGTTAATCGATGAGGACACGGACATGAAAAATGATCCAGCATACGTTCCTCCCAACACACGAACTTCTCCCACTGCACCCCGTGTTACCAGAGGCACCCCCCAGAAGGTGCTCCCGACGTAGTCACTGTCTCCCAGTCTAATGAGGAGAACACACTGATCGGATCACCAACTGGGGCTGCTTCCAGTTCAGAGGAGGGGTCTATGTCCGAATCCGAGTCTGCCCAGGCTTCAGGCTCTGAGTCCAGCAACGCTTCAGGCCATGCTTCAAGGTCCAAATCTGTCCAGGTTTTAGGGTCTGAATCTGCCCATACTACAGGGTCTGGTGACAATGAGCAAGCAGCCTCGTCTGATGAAGCCACTAGCTCGGAGCCAGTACCTGCACCGCGAAATGATGATCCTATTCCAGTCACCGGCGAGCTAAATAAATGGTGTGTAGAGGGCCAATGGAAAATTTATCGGGATGCCAAGATGATAAATGATAAACAGAAGATGGCCCGACTTATTATAGAGGAGCCAGAGTCCTCACGAGGAGCTTGCACACTGTCCCAGACATCCACCGGCTGTTTAACTTTCACAAGTGTGACTGGATGGCTCGAGACCCAGGGACGTATAGCGAGGAGATTGTGCGAGAATTCTACACCTCCTATGCTGCCACTCTCTGAGGTTCGATTTCCAAGCGATCAAAGCCCCTAGCCCAAGATCCTCTCACTTCCACTATGGTCCGAGGTTGTCCGGTGGACATATCACCTGCCACCATCAGTCGTTTTCTCTATGGTCCTACCACGGGTCACTCTTGGTCTTTAAACACTGCGGAGTATGATTACAGATGGGACATCGTGCAGAGTGGCACTTTCTAGAGGAATGCTGAGCAGCGAGAGGCTGTTATACTATGGTTGGCTAGGTACATTGCTGCAGATGGCGACCGTGCGGAATGGGTCGCCACTCCACGGTTGGGTATCAGAAATGCCACATTAAATTTTGTGGCCAAGTTCTTCTGGTTGTTTGTGCGTAACAGGGTGTCGCCTACAAAAGTTGATAACCAACTCACATGGGATAGAGCGGTTATGGTTGCAGCATTGGTAGAAGGAGTGGAGATTGACTTTGGCCGCATGCTACTGGTAGAGATTCACGAGAGGGCATTCCAGACCTCCACTACTTACCCCTTTCCATGTTTGATTTTTCAATTGTGCAGGGACTCTGGAGTGTCGATCTGGCATTGTGACATGTTAATCCACCATACAGGGGCATTAGATATAGGCCTCATTCGAGATGAGGCAAATATGGCGGCACCTCACAGAAAGCCCCAGGTTGAGGTACCTCCCTTGGTGCTGATCATGCAGACACAGTGGGGCAAGCACAGGGAAGTGACCCCAGTATACCAAATCACACTGATACTGTCCCGGCCTCTTTTTCTCAGGCAGCTAGTATGGCTCCTTGCTTATCCCGGTCCCCACCACAGTTCCGGGCTGTTGTTGTTCCGTTGGACAGAGTACATAAATTAGAGGCTCAGATGGCCACACTGCTGCATCACATCCAGCCTTGGATGCAAAAGTCGATAGCAGAGTCCGAGGCCAGAATTGAGCGAAGGAAGGAGGGCATGATGGATCGAAAGATCCAGGCTATTAATAAGCGTCTTGATGCCTTTGAACTGAGAATCCTTAAGCGACCAACCCTAACCATAGATCTAGCCTCTTTTCAGTCCCAATTAGCCAGTCTCTGAGCTGACGTTGATGTTATTCTTGCTACCCTTACAGTTGAACCTCAGGCTGCACCTACTGCATTGGCTGATGATACGGTGATGGATGCATTATTTAGTGGGATCACTGAAGATAGGCCAGAGTCTACACACACTAAAGGAAAGAGGCACCATTCTAGTCGCACTGAGGAGGAAAAAGCCCAAAAGAGACAGCGTAGGCAGGAGAAGGCGGCTAGGAAGGCTTCAATTATAGATGAGGAGTTGCGCCAACAGAGGGTGCGTGAGAGTATTGCAGGGGCATCAAGTTCTGCCCTAGTTGTAGATGTCCAGCCGGTAGTGATGGACGTTGTGAGCACCACTGATGGAGCGGTTACAGTGATAAAGAGCACTACTGAGGGTGCTATGATAGATGATGTGGGCACTACTAAGGGTGACCACTATTGTTCCAGCGGGCTCCGGGAAACCGAACCCATCCGCTTGTTGATTCGCCGGCGCTATGCACCACAGGTTTGCTTCACCTAATCCATTTTCTTTACTGCTATTGTATGCATTAGGGACAATCGCATCTATTTTTGTTGGGGGTGGGGTAAATGGATTGTGAGTGATAGGGTGAAGTCTGAGTAACCCAACTCATAAATCCTCTCTTGGGGTTTTCTTGCCTATGTTCTTTTTCCCCAAGAGACTATTAAATTTCTGTTGAACCGGCATGTGTTAGGATCGTATGTGTAGAAGCATGAAAAATAAAGAAGCATGATGGCTTATGAAAAATGATACCCGTTAGATTTTGTTATATGTGCTAGAATTTGTAGGCTACGACAAGTTGAATATGTCCGCTCTGAGTATGACATAATAATGCACCAACTTGATGGCATGACTAAAACTTGAACTGGGCAATCTTATAATCTGATATGAAACTATGTGCCAAGAGTGAGTGAGAATAGTTGATTGTTCAAACAGTTTTTGTGCCAATCTAGAACTTGCCCAGTTAGTCCTGATAAGACAATCTATTCTAGAGGCTAGGAAGTGATCATAGGCCATTGTTTCTGATAAGTCCACAAATTATGTAAAAGAATCCAACCAAATGAAAGTAATGCTCCCTTTGATCCAAATACTTTGAGCCTAAATTAGACCATTTTCTTTCTAAACCACTAACTCAACTTCCCACAATCTACTATGTTGGCCCTAGTCCCTCCTTGGACATGTGCACTTCGACTTAGGCCAAAAGCCTAAGTTGAGGGTGGCTAATGTAAAAAGTAACTTCAATCTTGGCCCTGACTCGACATCGGGTATTGTGCACCTCAGCTAATGGAAAATCCATAAGTTGAGGGTGGCTATGAAAGAGGAAACTGAAAGAAAAAAAATGGGTATGAAAAGAGTTTGATGTTGAGAAACAAAGGAAAGGATGTGACGTGCTGAAAGCTAAAAGAAAAAAAAAGTAAAAAGAGCTACAAAGTCTAAAGTCACATCCGTGGTTGAAGAAAATTAAGGAAAAGAAGGTAAAACGATAGGATGACAAAAATAGGGCAAAAAGAGGTAGAAAGACTAGTGCAATGTCAAGGAGGGCAGAAAGTCACTAAGGAGTACCCAAATGTACCACACCTGACCTTGAGCCTACATTACAAGCCAAGAAAGTCCTATAGTGATCCTAGAGTCTAGTTTGGAGAGTTTAAGCAGTGAAAATAAGGGAAAACTTATAGCATTAAGCACTAACTGTATTTGAAATTACTTCTGAGCGTGAGTGTTGAATAAATCCTTGTACCCTGAATGACATTCATTTTTGTGAAAAGGGGATTTCGTTTGAAGTAAGGGCACTAGTTACATTGTCGGAAAGTTGGTACCTTGGTGATAGTGAGACGTGTATATTGTGTGTCGGTTGGTCGATCTGTGTCATGGTTTGATCCGCATGAATTAGCTTGTCGTGTCCAAGAGAACGAATTTTGTACCCAAAAGGAGAGGGGGGTAGAGAGCCATGTGATTGCTTGTGCTTGAAATGCTTGCTTCTATACAAGTGTCATTTAGAGTCTTAGTGTGTCGCTTGAGGACAAACAACGGATTTAAGTTCAGGGTGTTGATATACCGTGAGTTTATGGTATTTCTAATACATTTCACTTACAAGTTGTGTGTGTCTAGGGCCTCTTTGTATTGGTATTTATGTGTTTTTATCATATTTTGCAGGAAAGATGTTCAGGCGCGGAAGTATAGAGACAGGTGAAAGAAATGCAGAAAAAGGGCATTCACGGAGGTGATCTACGGACCGTAGGTCCATTGACGGTCCGTAGCTGACGACCGTAGATCAGCAGGCAAGGCATGGAAGGAAAATCGGGGAAATCTGACCAAGTGTGGAACCACAGAGGCCATTGACGGTCCGTAGATTGATCTACGGACCGTACTGTTGATCCGTAGATTGATACTGCGAGGGTTCCAGTACCTGATTTTTGAAGATTCCAAGTGTGGAGCTACGGAGGGGGATTGACGGACCGTAGATCGATTTACGGTCCGTACTGCAGTTCCGTCGTTTGCTTCAGAGAAGCTGATTTTTGGAAGCTGAAATATTTTCTAAGTCCTGGAAGACGGAAGGGACTCACGGACCGTGGATCCATTGATGGTCCGTGAGTCAGTCTTGTGGAATGAAGATGCGTGCCTAAACAGACTTTCCTTAATTTGTTTCCCTTTTAACTTAGGATTTGTTTTCTATAAATAGGGCATGTAAACCTCATTTTTAGGGGTTAGACATTATTGTTCTAGTTTTACTTTGTGACTTTGGAGATTAATTTGCAAACCTAGCAATTATTGATTTCCTAAGTTCGTTTTGAAGATTTTGGCTTTGCAATATAAGTTGAATTTCTGGGTTTATTATTCTCTTTACATAATTCATGCTTTCTTCATCTAAAACTATGAATTGTGTTCTTCCTAATATGGGTAACTAAATCCATAACTAGGGTTGTGGGAACCATGAGCAATTAACAAAGTATGAATAGTAAGTAAGCAATTCTTGACTAGTATTTTGCATGCATTGATAATTCTTTCGTTTAGAAGTCTTTTTAACGGTGGCCAACGTTAGAACTCGCCTTGTTACTACTTGCCGGACCAAGGAGGTAATTAATAAGAATAGAATTATCAACATAGATTTAGTGTGATACTATCAAATAGTCAAGTGTCGATTGGTGCGAAGTAATAACTAAGCCAAAACATTGATTATGATAGCTAATATGAGGTATAGGTAAGGGTTAGTAAATTATACACACGTAGCCGGACCAAGGTGCGGGGTGAAATTCTCTAGATGTCGGACCAAGGATTTAGAGATACATAACTTACCACTTTGCATGTAATATACTAGAAAAGGATTGCTATTACTAGGATTACTGCATTATGAGCTTGTGGGGAACACGCATAACCTAGTTACTTCTCTCCTCTTGATAACAACCAAAAATTGACTTTTGATTACTAATTACTTATTGAATTTTTACAATTTGTTTCACAAAAAAAAAACCCCTTTTAATTACTTGTTTCTCGAAGTAATTTGACTAATTGAATATAATTGTTGGTTAAAGTAAAGTCTAAACCATTTTCCTCGTGGGATCGACCCCAACCTACAAGTTGGATTCTTTACTTGATAATGATCGCTTATGCTTCTTTAGGGAGGTGTAATTTGAGCGTATCAGGAAGCCTTCATATAGTTGAGTTAAGGTTTCTAGTAGCAATCTCCATATCCAATAAACTAACATATACTTGATGAAGCATCTCATAGTGTTCAAAATCATAAATGAACTAAGACTTACTTAATGAAGTACCTCATAGTGTTCAAGAGCATAAATGGACTTAGACATGCTTAAGGTAGTATCTTATAGGGTCCATGTTAATAATGAACTTAGACATGCTTAAAGAAGTGTCTCATAGGGTTCTACCTAATAATGAACTAACATGTGCTTAAGGGAGTACGTCATAGTGTTCTAAAGTTAAAGAGAGGAACTGGGTTCCAAACCAAGAATTATTAGTGTGAGGACCTAAAAGTAGTACTTAGCATGAATAGTATTATGGGATGCTATTCATGTAATGCACAAGTATGACTTAAGGTTATTCAAGAAAGTGTTCTCTTGTATGGTATATGTTTTGATGGATTGTTGATATAGTTGCCTTCCATGATAAGATTGACCTAAGGTGATAGTTCCATTGTCTATATGAATAAATCTAAGAATGAGACAAAGTGAATGGTAGGTATGCATATGGTGACTTCATGGCCATGCTTAGTGTGAATGGTATTACAACATGCCTTTCATGCATTGCAAAATTGTGCTTTGAGGTTACTTAGGGGTATAGTACTCCTATAGAGTTAAATCCTAAGATTATCAATGCATATAGACTATAATTAAGATGACCAAAAAGGGGTACATAGCCTGGGTGGTATTATGGGATACTATTCAGGCATTGCATAAGTATGCCTTGAGGTTACTTGAGAATAGTCCTTTATGATATGAATTACTAAGAGTTGAGTTAAGCTTATATGATGCCTATGTTGGAGACTTTTCTTGTGATTATGATATTGTCTGTTATGCTTATAGTTGATGTTTCATGAAGTATTTCATATGATTTCGGATTATGTCTTATTTTAACTAACCTTTGCCTTATGCTCTTATGATTATGCTAGCTAACATATTTAGTACATTTTGTACTAACGCATACTTTGCCTACATTCTAATCAAATGTAGGGTTCGGTGATTGAGTTCTACTCTTGGAGATAGGTTTCTAGAAGTTGCAAAGGAGTTGAAGATTTTGGTGAGTCCTCATAGCTTCAAGGACAAAATCCACTAGTTCATTTATGTCTTTTATTTTCATGTTGAGACTATTGTATGGGCTGTGTCCCAAAGATTTTAATTCAAGCTGAGTTTATATAGTTTGAGACAAAACTGTAGTAAAGACTTCTGCTTGCTTTTATAAAAATGACTTCGATTGTATGGAAAAAAGGTCTTGTTTTTAAATTTTCTATTATCTTATGTTATGATATACTAAGGGATTGGATGAGACCCCTTCGAGGTCAAGTACGCCATGTTACATCTAGGGGGTACCCTAGGTCGTAACAACTTGATATGGACTTCATTATTTTGTTGCCTCGCACCTAGCGGCAACATGACTTTATTTGGGTTATTGTAGATCAAATGACAAATTGGCTTATTTCTTTCCCATTAGGATTTCTTATTCGGCGTAGAACTATGCTAAGTTGTACTTGAGGGAAATGGTAAGGTTGCATGGAGTTCTCTTATCCTATTTCTCTGATTGTGCTACCCAATTCACTTCTCTATTTTAAAAATCTTTCCAAAAGGGTCTTGGTACTCGTGTTAAGCTTAGTACAACCTTTAATCCATAAACCGATGAGCAAGCAGAGCATACTATCCAAACTTTGGAAGATTTGTTGAGAGCCTGTGTAATTGTCTTCAAGGGTAATTGGGATGACCATTTGCAAGTGATTGAGTTTGCATATAATAATAGTTATCACTCATGTATTGGCATGGCTCCATTTGAGGCATTCTATGGTAGTAGGTGTAGATCTCTTATAGGTTGGTTTGAACTGGGAAAAGTCGCATTGATAGGCCCTGAGTTGGTACATGATGTTATTGAGAAAGTTTGGCTTATTAGAGAGAGGTTGAAAACGCCTCAAAGTTGGAAAAGTCCTATGCTGATATTAGGAGAAGAGATCTTGAGTTTGATCTGAATTATTGGGTCTATTTGAAAATTTCACCCATGAAGGGTGTAACAAGGTATGGTAAAAAAGGGAAGCTTAGTCCCTGATATGTAGGCCTATATCAAATTTTGAGGTGCATTGGTAAGGTTTCTTATGAACTTGAATTGCGTAATAAATTAGCATTGATGTATCTAGTTTTCTATGTCTCCATGTTGACGAAATGTGTTGGTGTTCCGACATCTATAGTTCCCCTAGAAGATTTGGGAGTTAAGGAGAACCTTTCTTATGAGGAAGTACCAGTTGAGATCTTAGACCGGCAAGTCAAGAAGTTGAGAATAAACAAGTTGCTTCCGTGAAAGTCTTGTGGAAGTTAATTGAGGGTGCTACTTGGGAGGCCGAGGCTGATATGATGTTCCGTTATCCTCATATCTTTCCCTTTACCCCTACTCTAGCTTGAGGTATGGAGTTCTTATGGACGAACAAGATGGTCCGTTGGTGGAACCACTCACCGTAGATCATTACTGTCGATGGTTTTGGAAGTTATTTTCTAGGGTCTTTTGGGTCTTTTCCTAATTATTCTAGCCTAATACTACATCATTTTTTCCTTCACCCAAAGACCTATATAAGTGTTTTAACCTCTAAATTTCTCCAATTGGAATAATTCTCTCAAACTTACAAAAGAAGAACAAGTTTTCCGCTCAAATATTTCTCTCTAGAAAGTTGAAGAAAGCTAGGCTTTGCAAGCTAAGTCTCCAATTCTTCCATTGAAGTCAAGATTTTGGCATTGAGGTATGATATTTTTCATCCATGGAGCCCTTTCCTCCTTGAGTTCCAAAATTCTTCAATTTAAAGAGATAGAATTCCCCAATTGAGTTAGGGTTTTCTTCTATGTCATGGTTCCTTTAATTATTGATTTATTGGATTGTTGTATGATCTATCAAGCATGAATTGATATAATTACATGATTTTATGATGAATTGTCATGAACCCATGTCTAACTCATATTTATAGATATTGATGATTGAAAGTGGGTTTTGAATAATGAAAGGTTAATTATGGAGTTATGCATGTTCTTATAAAGTTTGAAGGTTGCTTTGAGAGTGAAGTATCAATGATGATGTTGTTATTGTGTTGTTGATGTAAATGTTTTAAGGATGCTTTGAGAGTGAAGTATAAATGATGATGTTGTTGTTGTGTTGTTGAAAGGATTCTCACATACACATGAAAGCATGATTGTGAAATGTTTTCTCACATAGTAAAGGCTCTTAGGATTGAAAGGTCTTCTCACCAAAAATCCACTAATGTTGAGGCAAGAGGTGATTACCCATGCTATCTAATTGAAAGACAAGTGGCAATTACCCATGTCACATGATGTGAGGACAAGAGACAATTACCCATGTTCCATTAAGAGCTAAGATAAATATGATTAAGAACTATTCCGTGGAAGTTAAGCTTAGTACCGAGTGGACAAGTGGTGATTAACCGTGTCCCATAAAGTATGTGTCAACATAGGATTGTCTAGATAAATATTAGCTAGTGGATCAACATAAAGTAGAAGTTGATGATCCTTACTTTGACAAGGAGGACATCCCCTTTCAGTGTGGGGCAGACACTAGATTCCATGATAATTGCTCTCATGGTCTTATATGTCAGTTAAGGCTACGGCCCAAAAGCAAGCTATGATGAACTAAGGTTACTTCAAGGAAGTATCTTACACATGTTTACGATGATCACTATTTGTATTGATCATGTTTTACGACTTATTTTTTCTAACATTCAAGATTTATGTTTTAGCTTGATCATTGCATGGTCATGAAAATGCTCTTTTTTAGCATGAATTTATATGTTTTATGCATGGCTATCATACTTGGTACATATTGTGTAATAACCCATACTCTTGCTTACATTTCTCCAAATGTAGGGTCCGACAGTCAGGGTTCCCAGTTTTGTGGCTAGAATTTGTTGAGGAGATTTCGAGCATTGGTGAGTCCTCATGCTTCGAGGACTGGACATTTATTGTTTCCAGTCTTTCCTTACTTTCAATTTTGGAACATGATGTACAGGCTATGCCCAGATTCATTCTTATGTACTGGATGGCATTGAGACGATGTTTAGATTTCCGATAAGCTCTATAAGACTTTGATATACTGAACTGTCTTTTAAATCTATTCATTCTATTTCTTGTATGGTGAAAGCTAAGTGGATTGTATAGGGCCTCTTGGGGCTTTACACGCCATGTTACGCCTAGGGGCTACCTTGGGTCGTGACAATTTGCTTCATATTTAGTATTTTTATTTGTCCCTTTTATCATGAATTTTCTGGATTGTGTGTAATAGTGTATTTCATTTCTAAGATTAAAATGACAAGAAGATGAAGAAATTTGGAGCTAAAAAAAATTAAAGATGGAATATTATAAAAGAAAATCAAGCATACAACTTAATAGATTAAATTACATATTATATTAATATTTATGTATAGTTGAATACTACCAGAAATTAAGAAAGAAAATTGACTTTTCAGTGTCTCACTGCAACGTGGCAGACTTCAAAGGCCATAGCAAATTTATTGAAAGATGACGACATTTTCATGTGAAACCCAATTCCTTTATATTTTGGGTTTCTCAATTTATTTTGGACTCAATTATTTTATTTAGCCTTTTCTACCTCTATAAATAGACCATCATAATGATTTCTGAAGGGAGGAGGATACAACATAGAAAATACTTTTGACCTACAAAGAGTTATGAGCCGTCGTGAAGACCATATAACTTCTGTTTTATCTTTTCTTCTGCTTTATTAATTAATTTTACACCTTTTTCTTTGAATGATTTTTTTAATTGCTTCATAACTATGTGGAGTGAAACTTCTCATTCTAGGATTATGTTAAATTATAAAATAATTGTTTAGTGATTCTTTATTCTGCATATTTATTATGATATTAATTATTCTTATATTTTTTTTCTTACTATATAAATGTTTCATCACTATTAGAACAAATTTATTGTGTGATGAGTCCACAAATTGGACTCATTTAGGGCTTTATTTTGATAAGAATAGTGTCCTAGAATGCTTATTTTGTCTAAATATCTGATGAAAACTCTTAAGTTTCAGGTATTTGAAGTTTTAGTGAAAGCATGGACACTTAGGCTAAAAAAGGAACAAAAAGGCTGAAAAGAACGAAGAAGCTGAAGCCTGAGCATCGCAAAGCACACTTGGCGATTCGCCGAAGGGATTCATTCAGCCCTTTGTTCCAGTACACAAAGCCCTGAAGGAGAAGGATCAAAAAGGCGATAAAAGGAGCAGTCGGCGCTTCGCCGAATATTTCCATATAGCAGTACTATACCGCCCAATAGTCCAGAACGTGAAGATGTTGAAGGCAAGCATTAAACGATGATGAAATAGAAGAAGGGTGAGTCGCCGAGTCATTCGGCGACATCGACTAACTTTGCCGAAAGATCCTTCAGCGCTATTTTCTGAAGTCTATAAATACTAAACTTGTTATTAATTTTGAAGAGAGTCAAATATTTATTTTAATTTCCAAAATAGAATAGTACTTTTTTGGATATTTTCTCTCAAGTTTGGAGAGTGTTTTTGGGAGAGTTGAAGAAAGAAGGATTTCATCTTCCCCAAGTTGAAAGTGTGTCTTCTCCATTCTTCTTCCTTTGCTTAAATCAAGGTTTAATTCCTTATACCCATTTGATTTCACTATCATTTTAGGTGTATTTTGTTATTTCTTGATGTGTGGCTAAAAACCCCCCATTCTTGCGGTGTTATTTAGCAAATATGTGTTGATATTATTGTTGGTCTTGGTTGCTGATAGGTTAGATGTAGTTTAATGGTGATTTCACCTAGTGGTTGTGGTTTAACCTAAAGGGTTTTTAGTTGCAAATACAAAGCCACTCATGTGTTTTCGGCTTGCCCGAGAGGGAGGTCGCGAAACCAAGATTACTAGACTGATGGCCTAAGGAGTGGGTCGACATGAGGTTCAGCCAGAGAGGGTAAGCCCTAGTCCTATATCCTAACACTCAGCTCGAGAGAGTGAGTGGGGTAAGGCGTAGGCTGGTCTTCATGTGGTGAATGGGTGTCCGAGAGGAATGCATTTGAAACGGAGTAAGTTGCCCGAGAGGGAACTTATTCCCATTTAAAGCTTAGCCTAGTCACTATTATCTTACAATTTTCCTTTCAAAAGCATGTACCCAAATACTTATCTCAACTTGTATTGCGGTCACACCACAAGAATTCTTACCCATACTTGATTTTCTTGTTATTTTTGTTGTTTTTACTAGTTGTGACAAAACCCCTAAATTGATATTTGACACTTTTGTGTCACCCCCTTCAGTTTACTATGTTTTTACTTGTTAATGTCTTTAGCTACGACTAATTAGAAATTAATTTTATTTTTCTATTAATACTCAATACCGCTCCCTTGGGACATGACCACAACCTTTAGTTGGGTTACTATATTATCGGCGATCGTAGACACTCGTACCGTAGGTTAGTATCATTGGTCACGATAAGCATCAAATAGAGGGATACCACATGGAATATAAGAACCATAATCTTTTCTTGCATATCACTTGAATTTATTTGTGTCTAGGATAGAGATATACCTAAGTACCATTCTTGGTTACGAAGCAATAAGATAGCTTAATGCTCCGTAGTTGATTCAATATATCCCTGCTCAACGATGTAGTTTGATGTCGATTGTGCAGATGATTAGAGGTCGGAAGATTATGATCATAATATTAACATTTTATAATAATCAGATAAGTTGTTGAAATTGATGCTAAATTATTAATAACGTTTCAAAGACACTTCATCCAATTCTAAGCATCAACGATTGTTAATCAGTATATAACCCAACTAAATGAGTTGGGGTCGAATCCCACAGGGAGCGGTACGTGTTTAAGATTCAATAGGACAGTGTGATCATGGTCAAATCAGTCATAGGAATAGACATTGTCGAATAAAGACATTATTCAAATCAGGGGGAGACATGAATGTAAAATAAGGGTATTTTGGTTTGAAATTATCAACTACAACAGCAGCAAATAATACGAAATAACAATAAGGAGACGAGTTCTTGGGATGTGATTAGATTATAGGCTAATGTAGACAAATGGGTAATTACAACTATTATAAAATAACTAAATATTAGTGAGTAAGCTAGACTATAGAGGAGGTAAACTTTCTCTCGAAGAATTAACCCCGAATCAAGTCGATTTCTCGCAAACATCGACAAGCATGCAAAATAAGAACAGCCCACAACTTAGTCCATTCACTCTCTCGAGCTGAATGTGTGGAAAAAGGTTTAGGATTCACTATCTCGAGCTGAACCCATGACAACCCAATACCCATAGACATCAATCAATAATATTAGTTTTCAAAACTCTCTCTTGAGCAATAAAAAAACACAAAGGTAGATGTAACGACCTGTAAAACGAATATGTGAAACTAGTGCCTAACTAGTGTGTCTTGGAGTTGTTGTGAGGTTTCAGGGTATGAAATGTTGTCCGGAATGAGCTTCTACATAGGTCAGTATGGTTGAGGGGTTTAGGGGTTAAAATTCAAGGTACTACTCCCCAAGGACCACCCTAAGGGTCCTTGAGGAGGACCCTAACCCAAACCCCAACGCTGCCCCAAAATGAGATTGTTGCCAAAAGTGTGGCGACCTATAAGTCAAACCAAGACTCATGGTCTTGATCTATAGGTCAAGGTCCACATTGTCAAGCTGCAGCCCCAAACCACGCTTAATCATGACGGGTCGTCATCTTGACCACGGTCTGTGGTTTGGTGGTCGTGGTTCACCCCTGCAAAAGTTGTCAAGGGTCGGCCAATGTGGTGGTGGTTTGGTAAATTCACCCTAAGTCTAGTTTGGTTGGGGGACGATTTTAATTAGTTATTTATGGTATTTTAAGGATTTTTAAAGCATTAAAACATATTTTAGACTTCATAATTTCAAAACCCAAAATACAAACCTCTCCTCCCCTCCAAAATTTCTCTCTCTAGAAACCTCCATTGGAGGTGAAGACTTCAAACTTCCAAGGTCAAGACTTCAAGTTTTTCAAGGGATTTTCATGGATTTAATCCATTGAAGGTATGGTGGACTTCATCCTTGACTTAGTTTCTTTCAAGGAGCCAATTTCAAAAGTGATTTCAAATCTCCAATGTTTACCCCAAAACCCTAGATTTCAATCTATGCATGGGTTCAATTCTAAATGATTTCCAAAGGCTTTATTGCATTGATTTATGAATGAATTGTGGATTTAAAGATGAATTAAGATTATTTCTTCTTAGAACCCATGTTTTCCCCCAAATTCCTAAGTTGTGATTTCTGATTGGGATTTGATTGATTATGAAGTATGTGGGTTGTTTATGTGTATATGAATATAGAATGTTGAAATTATGTTATTTTTCTTGCCAAATTGTATTGATATAAGGTGTGTGGGTGAATGTGAGCCATGACCCTTGAAGGGCAAGTTATGATTAAATTACATACTGAAGTAGAATTGTGCTTGATCTATTGATCCACTTGAAAGGTGGAGGTGTTTACTTACTATGTATATTGTGGTATTGAATTGATGGATATCTTCCTTGTACCTCTATATATGAAGGATCTATGTATGATCATGATGTAAAGTATATGTGTGTGATTTCAATGGAGGTATAATGATCATGTTTAGAATATAAGTGTGCTATGATGGAATGTTATTTCTCAATTAACACCTATGAATGATGAGGCTATATGTGAAAGGTTATCTCACATACACACACACTCATGAATGAATAATGAATGAAGTTCTATGATTATGTTAATGATGAAGTACTTATTAAAAGGCAATTGTCAATTGTACTCTAATGAATGATAATGACTTGTTGTGAAAGGACTTTCGCACAATAAGGGGATTCTTACGTGACAGGCTATTTTCATCTTTGAATATATGAGCTTTTCAATGAATGAATGTTAGGTTGGAGATAGATACTCATCCATGAGTTGAGGTGGGATATCTAGCAACAATCTCTTATCCCATCATAATTAATGTTAAGTATTTCGTGGGGAATAATTCTAAGCACCGAGAGGATATGAATTGAGATGGATGCTCATCCGGGAGTTGAGGTGGGGTATCTAGTAACAATCTCTTGAGATGGATGCTCATCCGTAAGTTGAGGCGGGGTATCTAGTAGCAATCTTCATATCGCATAACTATGTTCCCACAAAGGTCTAGCTAGTGGATCCACTTAAGCTAAAAACAATGGTCCTACCTTAGGCAAGTAGGAATCCCTTATCCGGTGAGGGTGACACCGAGATTCCATGAATTGCTCACATGGTCTATGTCGGTTAAGGCTTACCCCCACAAAGAATGTTAATGGACTATTACTTCTTAAGAATGCACTACTTAGTGTGGGTGGTGGTATGGGACGCCATCTATGCATTGTACAAGTAGGCTTTGAGAGAGGTTGTGGTGTTCCTTTATAATGTTAAGTGTAATGAATGTGCTCTTATGATGATGTTAATGAAGAATGTTGATCTAATGTCTAATGAATGAAGGTGCTCTTAATGAAATGAAGCTAATGAAGAATGTGACTTATGCTTGAATGAGATGATGCATACTATACTTGGATTGTATTATGAGTTATTTCCTTGTTATGACTTATGGTGTATGAATGTGCCTTACCTATGGTGACTTCAAAGGAGTACCTAGTGTGCGTAGTGGTATGGGATGCTACTTGCACATTGCACAAGTACGACTTAGGGTTGTCTTAGGTGATGGTCCTTATGTGATGATATGGCTTATGTAATGTTTATGTCTCTTATGTATGAGTATTGTGTAAGGATGGAAAGGTTGAATGGTAAGTTCACTTTTGGTGACCTTAAGGTGGTACTTTGGAGTGGATAGTGGTATGGGACGCTAGCCATACATTGCACAAAGTATAGCTTGAGGGTTACTTGAGGTGAAGGCTTAATGTGAAGGTAATGGTTTATATATGATTATGTTCTAATGTGGTTAAGTGACTTGTATGTTGGTTATGGTTGAATATTATGCCTCTTATGCTTATGTTCATAAAGTTTTCTCAAAATGCATATATCATGGCTTTCAAATAAAATGTTCGTTTTAAGCATGTTTTTGCATGGCTATCATACTTAGTACTTAATTATGCTAACCCATTCTTCTTCATGTTTTACTACAAGTGTAGGTTCCGTCATTTGAGTGGTTTCCTCTAGTGAAGCTTGGGTTTGAGTTCCCCTAGACTAAGTGGTATGTCATCATAGATCGAGGACAAGTAGTTGATGTTTCCTTTTTTTTCATATAATAGACTATTGTTAAGTTTGTCGATTGTAAAGGGTCATGACCCTATTTTGTTTCAAGTATGTTGTTTAGATGGCCATGTGAGACGATAGACTTTCACTTGCTTTTAATGTTTTCGATTGTTGGATTTATAAAAGAAAAGTTTTAAATCCGCATTATTTCTAAGTATCTTATGCAATGAATATGCTATGAGGCTTGTATGAAACCCCTTCGGGGTCAAGTAAGCCGTATCGCTTTCGGGGTGTAGACTCAGGTTGTGACAGTATAACTGCATTTGCAACTACAATTCTTAAATTAAACCACAATTAATGATTGAACTCACTTCTAAACAACATTTAAACTAACAATTAACAATACCCATAAACTAAATCAGCCCATAATCACATTATCACGCCCCAAGAATTGGGGTTTTAGCTAGACATCATAAAAGATAAAAATCATTACCAACTTGAGTTTCCATCAACTGGGTAAGATCAATTTCATCTTTACAATGGTCCAAGTTGAAGAATCTCAAAGACCCACTTCCAATTTCTCAAAAGTGAAAAACTTCAATTCTTCAAAGTTAAGGAAAACTTGTCTCTCTACTCAGAATAATTACATTTCAAAAATTGAAAATTAGATGTAATGAAAATTGATACTAAACTAAATGTTCAAAAATGTATTTATAGTTGCCAAAAATATGCTGCGAAGAGTCACTCGGCAAAGTAAGTCAGGCTCGCCGATCCACTCGGCGATCACCCTTTGGTCAATTCTATCGCCTTTCTGCCTTCGCCTTCAGCATCCTCAAGGTCTGTAACTTTGGGCGATCCAACATTGCATCGCGGAACCACTCGGAGATCCGCCGACTGCTCTTTTCTCTCGCCAACTTGGTTCTTTCCTTCAGGGTATGGCACACTGGAACTTTAGGCGGTCAAATAGCCATTCGGCGAGTCGCCAAATGGAATTGACGATCACCAGGTTTGCTTTTCTTAGTTCTTTCAACTCCCTTTTATTCCTTTTTGCAAATTAGTGTCCTTGCTTTGTTCCTCGATCCATATACCTGGAAATCAAAGGTTTTACATCAATTATTGCCACAAAATAAGCATTTGAGGACACTAAATCTATGCAAATAAAGCCCTAAATGAGTCCAAATCTCGACCTCATCAACACCTCTAGCTTAAACTTTTGTTTGTCCTCAAGTAAACCTCAAGTTCAGCAGTTCAAAACGGATGTCTCAAACAGTGCTACACAAGACTCAATCATGAATGCACATAACAAGACTCAATTTACTCATGCAAGGATCAATTGTGCACTCAAAGATTCAAGTTGTGACACACCATTATCAAAGATTCTCAAGTTCACAATACTTGCTTCAAATGCAAGTTCAAGCTCAACAAAGGTACTCAAATGCCCTCACACAAAGAATGATTCCATATTCACACACTATTGTTCAATAATTTATAGCTCTGGAATAACATACAACTCTCACACTCACAAAGCTGAACACATGCATGACTTAACCCATAGGTTTGCCCTTATTTTCCAATCAACATTTGTTTTAGCTCACTCAAGATCAAAAAGGTCTTTTCAAGGATTATAATGGGCTGAGTGTCTTTGTATGGTCATTTAAGCTCAGTGGCTTCTATCCTCATGAAATGTGGTATGAACAACACTTTGTTTCCTTTTCTTCAACATTTTCACCCATGCTCAAGAGTTATCCCATTATTCACTTCTCATGGAATACCGGACACCCCATTTCTATTGCACATTCACAACTTTATTTCAAAACTTTTTCGTTCTTTTTGTTTTTCATTCTTCTTTTATTTCTCCTTTTCTGTATGGAGGGGTTCCATCTTTCTCAAAACAATGGATAAATGGAACTTCTTCGCACTTCTTGATTTACCTTCTCTTTTCACCACACCCCCAACATAGGCTTTTGGCCTAAGTTGGCTATTCAAACAAACCACACTTCATGAGGATTATGGATGAATGGATAAAGAGAGGTCTCATTTGATCAAGTTTCTTCCAAGAAAAGGGTAAGTCTCAAAAGGGGAATTCAAGTAAGGTCCACACACTTACAAGGTTGGCCACAGAAGAGGTATGTTGTCAAATTGTTTCACTCTTCAAATTGTTGCCTAAGATCATTTCAAGAGGTTGCATTACTTTGTCAACCGGACCAACGGGGCAAATTCTAGGTGTCATCACACATGGTTCACAATAAGTTCATCACACAAGTCATGGGCACCAATATCAAACAAGACTCCACATTTTCACTAATATTCAATGTTCATCACAAGAGACTCATTCTATAGCCGGCTAGTCACAAAAAGATGCAAAAAGTTCACACATTATCTATGCAAGTTCATTTGGCCTCATCCTAGCCGCACATTCATTTTTGTTTGATTGAGAGCACTATTCAAGTCATCGGTATTGACCATAACCGATACTCAAATTTGCACAAGAAAAGCCATAATTAAACACACAAGAGGTGGCAAAAGATGTTCAGAAGGGTCCAAAAACAATTTGAAATTAAAACAAGGAGCCACAATCTCAAACATCCACAACACAATGCCAAAACACAATTTTCAGCACAAAACCCAATATATAAAACAAAGTAATAATCACAAAAGGTAGGTATGGAAATACCTCACCCCACCACAAATAAAAAACAATTATTCCTCAAATGCAATACAAACACTAAAAATCCATAAAATTGATAAAGAGGGAGGTAAAGAGAAATCTTGTTACGCAGTCGCTCCATCTGTCAGGGCATCAGTGCCCGAAGTCACATTAGCACTGCTAACACCACTAGGGTCAGCCACGGGTGTGTCTGCCAAAGAGATTTGCACAGCTGAGTCTACCATGGCCTCCTTAGTCTCTCTAAGGCCCTCATAAGAAGCCTCCTTATCAACACCAAGATGCTCCTCATCAGTCTCAGCCTTAGACTCGGCAACAGCTATATCCTCAACTCAAATCTCATCTCTGGTGGTAGCCGGAGGCATATCTGTATCAGCTGCAATCAATGATCTCCACAGTGCTTAAAATCATCGACATGTTGGTGGACTTTAGTTGGTCCGCATCCTTCCTCAGCTCAGCAATAGCAGCTTTTAGAGTTTTCACCTTCTCACTAGCCCCTTGGCCTGGCTCACACACTATTATCTGTGTCGGAAGGGCATCAATAGTCACACTCAAGGGTGTCACTGCATCAGCAAGGGCCCTCTCGATCATGCTAGAAATGGTGGCCTCAAGTCTAGAGGTGTGCCTATCAGCAGAATGTGCTAGCTGCCCCATCCGTAGTAATGCAACCTGGCTGAGTTGAGGTCGAAAAGCAACAGCAGCAAAGGCACCAGACCTAGGAGGCAAGGGAGAGGTAGAGGAACTAGGCGTCATGGAAGGGGCAGTGCTAGATATATTTGAAGGCCCAGGGGCCAGAGTAGGCATAGGTGCCTCTACAGATAATGTATCAGTATTCGCAACCGGGGATGTATCCGCTGGGGCTGCCTTCTTCTTCTCTACCTAAACCTTCAAGTACTCCGTCTCAATCCTCCGAATGTCGGTACAGGAGGTGGGAATCACTTCGACATCCTTCTTCTCATCTCTAGGCACCCAAGTTCATCTCCACAACTTGGTGATCAACACCGGAAAGAGGAGAGAAGTCTGGTGCTACTTGTCCCTCATGACCATCTCATGTGTAATGATCATCCCCAAGTCCAGCCTCATCCCATCAATGATGCAACCAAGAAAGGTTACTTTAGCATCGCAAAGAATCGACTCGTTCTGGGATGGCATGAGAGAATTGTTGATGAAGTCAAACAAGAACCTTGTTGCTACATTAAGGTCCTTCTTTTCAATGGGTGCTCCAGCCTCAATCCACTTGGGAGTACCGTTAGATATCAGAGGAGCCAACCACTTCTTCATATTTTCTAACGTCTTTGTCCTAATCCTATATTGACAATCATCCTCAATTTGTGTTGAAACCTCTAGGACTGCATTGATAGCATCACTATCACATTTCACCTTTCTACCCCTGACAACTACGTAGTCTACAGGTGTGAATTTAGCAGCCTACTTCTTCCCTTATGGCACCAGGGCTCTGTAGGCAGTGTAGAATTCTCGAACCCAATTTGGAACATAAGGACCATGGGGTTTAGTGAACAACTGGAACTTGTGGGACCTCATGCAGCTCATGATCTCCAGATATCTGTCTATGACTCCATCAGTAGACAGCCTCTTCTCCTCTATAATGGTCCTCAGCCTCTCAGTCTTCAATCTGTTCATAGACCGGGGAGGAAGACCCTGTACCGGTGGTGCTAGGACCATAGCCTGTGCTGGAGCAGGAGGAGAAGAAGTGGCCTGGGGAGTCCTGATCTTAGACAGATCATTCAGACTCTTTGAACGTAGCTCAGCTCTCTGGGCTGACAATAACTCATCATCCTGGATGCCGCTGCATCTTCATTGATGGTGATTCCATTGGCCCTCTTGTGGGGCGGCATGTCTCAGCCTGCTACTTTCGGTCTAGCCATGTCTTCAACACAAATTGAAAAATGTTAGAAATATTTCAATAAAAACCACAGAAATCATATTGCAGACAAACTCGCCAAATCGGTCGGCGAGTTGCCGAATTTCTTCGGGCTCGCCGAAAAGATTGGCTCAAAAATTCCCAAAAAATTTGGCATTTCGGCGATGGAAGGGTCCTTTCGGTGAATTGCCAACAACATTCGGTGAGCAAAGACAAGCCTGCTGAAAGGTATAGTGTACTTTAAGGGTTAAGGGCGCAGAAAGGGCGATCAAAGAAGACCTTCGGCGGGTCGCTAGGTGCGCTCGGTGAACTCAGGCTTCTCGCCAAAATTTACAGAACCAAAAGCCTCAAAAACAAAGAAATTAAGGGGGATATAGGGAGATTCGGCGAGCTCGACCCAGCTCGCCAAACTGCCCAACGTGCCTACTTTCTACCCCGACATCAAAAATCAACCCCGCAGCCCTTGAAAGCAAAACCAAAAGATACACTTATTCAATTAGACTCATACCCATAAGACCCATGCCCCCTGGATACTGAGACTTCTCTCGGTTTAGCCAAATTTGGCCATTTGATGACTTTAGCCCTTAAGAATGACGTCAACCAATCCATCATTGGGCAAAGCACGTCATTTGGCAAAAATATGGGTTACTCAGACTTCACCCGATTAGACCCAACAACAAATAAGTACAACCCAACAAGATTTCAATAAATTTTAAAGCACAAAATTTGAGAAATCAATAATACAGGCAATTTAGTCGCGATATCAAAATTAAAACAGACACAAAAGCACAAAATCATGAATTCAGAGATGCCCAACACACATCACTAAGAACAAAACAATTGCAAATGAGATTAATCACTAATGACAAGTTTCAGGGTTCGAAAAACCAACCTTTAATGCCGAATAAATGATTTGAAAAGTTAGTAATAAAATATTTCCAACTCCGAACAAACAATCAACAACTAGGAAATGGAAAAAACACAAAAATATAGAAAAATATAGTGTGGGTGTGATTTTGGGAAGTTAAAAAGTGGGGGAATACGAAAGAGTTTGAAATTTTAAACCTTTGGCCTTCAAAACCCGTCCAGTTCTCGCCCATTCGGCGGCATTAATTTTGCTCTCTGAACCACTCAGTGACACGCCGAGTGGTTGTTTACCTCATCGAGTTTTACAGGACCTCCAGTTAATGTGAGGGTCCAAACGGCGGACAAAGTTGGGATTGCCGACCTGTTCGGCGACACGCCAATTTGCTCCTAGGCCCGCCAAGTTTTACAGACTCCAATTTAAAATTTTGAGTCCAAGTCTGGCTCGCCGACCTCTTTGGTGAGTCACCGACCTCTTCGGCGAGTCGTCGATTGGACATTAGGCTCGCCAACCTGCACTTTTCCTCACATTCCACACTTTAATCTGCACAATCAACACAGGATTATTTCTAAAACAAAAGTGAAGCAGTAAAAACTTGGGTTGCCTCCCAAGACGTGCCTTAGTTAACATCGTGGCACGATGCAAGTCCCCACTCAACCTTCCCTCTTGGGGTAGAAATGAGATAATACATGAACCATTTGGGTCTCTAGTAGCTTAATCGACATGGAATGAGAGGCAGTCATCTGATTCAGCTGTGAGACATTCGCTTTTATCTCTTTTAAAACTCTATCGTGTTCTTCGACTTTGTGGAGAATTAGTGATAGTATCTCTTCTACTTGTCCACCCTCGTACTCCTTGGGATTTCTACGCTCGTGAGGGGGAATGTATCGATATTTCTTCTTGTACGATACCTCCAATTCCATAATCTATTTGGCCAAGAGATCCAGCTGATTTAATAGTATGGCAAACTCTGGTCCTTTTCTATCTCCTTGTGGGTCATGGCCATGTGATCAAAGAGTTAGACTACTATTGCATAGGGCAGTCGTGTGAGACCACCTAGAGAAATTTGGTCAGCCACTCCTCTATTCTTAGGACCAAGACCTCTATAGAAGCAGTCCAATAGCATCTTGTCTGGAATTCCATGAGTTGGGCATTGCAACAATAGTGTCCTAAATCTCAGCCACAACTCATGGATTGCCTTACCCTCCAATTGCTTGAAAGTTAGGATGTTATCCCTGAGAATAATTAATCTCAATGGAGGGCGGTCCATTTGGTCACCGTTGCTACAAGATATGCTCATTTCTTTTGTTCTAAAAAAGCAACACACAAACCAAAACTAAAAATAAGTAGATTCAACTATGATTAACAAGAACAAAATTCAACTTTACCAAAAGAATCTTAACCAACACCACTCCCCGGCAACGGCGCCATTTTGATTAATAACGTTTCAAAGACACTTCATCCAATTATAAGCATCAACGATTGTTAATCAGTATATAACCCAACTAAATGAGTTGTGGTCGAATCCCACAGGGAGCGGTACATGTTTAAGATTCAATAGGAAAGTGTGAACATGGTCAATCAGTCATAGGAATAGACATTATCGAATAAAAGCATTATTCAAATCAGAGGGTGACACGAATGTCAAATAAGGGGATTTTGGTTTGAAATTATCAAATACAACAACAACAAATAATACGAAATAACAATAAGGAGATGGGTTCTTGGGATGTGATTCGTTTATAGGCTAATGTAGACAAATGTGTAATTGCAACTACTAGAAAATAGCTAAATATTAGTGAGTAAGATAGACTATAGAAGAGGTAAACTTTCTCTCGAACAATTTACTCCGATCAAGTCGATTTCTCTCGAACATCAACAAGCATACAAAATAAGAACAGCCCACACCTTAATCCATTCACTCTCTCAAGCTGAATGTGTGGAAAAAGGTTTAGGATTCACTCTCTCGAGTTGAACCCATGACAACCCAATACCCACAGACCATCAATCAATAATCTTAGTTTTAAAACCTCTCTCGAGCAAGCCAAAAACACAAGGGTAGAACTGCATTTGCAATTACAATTCTTAAATTAAACCACAATTAATGATTGAACTCACTTCTAAATAGCATTTAAACTAACAATTAACAATACCCATAAACAAAATCATCCCATAATCACACCCCAAGAATTGGGGTTTTAGCTAGACATCATAAAAAGATAACAATAGTTACCAAATTGAGTTTCCATCAACTAGGTAAGATTAATTTCGTCTTTACAATGGTCCAAGTTGAAGAATCTCAAAGACCAACTTCCAATTTCTCAAAAGTCAAAAACTTCAATTCTTCAAAGCTTAGGAAAACTTGTCTCTCTACTCAGAATAATTACAATTCAAAAATTGAAAATTAGATGTAATGAAAATATGATGTAATGAAAATTGATACTAAACTAAATATTAAAAAATGTATTTATAGTTGCCAAAAATGTGTTGTGAAGAGTCTCTCGACAAAGTAAGTCAGGCTCACCGATCCACTCGGTGATCCACCCTTTGGTCAATTCCATCGCCTTTCTGCCTTGGCCTTCAGCATCTTCAAGGTCTGTAACTTTGTGCGATCCAACGATGCATCGCGGAACCACTCGGTGATCCACCGACTGCTCCTTTCTCTCGCCAACTTAGTTCTTTCCTTCAGGGCTTGGCACACTTGAACTTTAGGCAGTCAAATAGACATTCGGTGAGTCGCCAAGTGGACTTGGCGATCACCAAGCTTGCTTTTCTTTGTTCTTTTAGCTCGCTTTTATTCCTTTTTGCAAATTAGTGTCCTTCCTTTGTTCCTCAATCCATATACATGGAAATCAAAGGTTTTACATCAGTTATTAGCACAAAATAAGCATTTGAGGACACTAAATCTATACAAATAAAGCCATAAATGAGTCTAAATCTTGGACTCATCACTAAACATGATTGTTTGTTAAATCATGACCCTAGATCTATTCATGTATGTATTGTGGGAAAAAAACTCTCTTTTCATGGTTAATTATTTATTATTTATCCCTACTTTTAGTTTAGTTAATTTATATTCACCTTTGAAATCCTCCCTTTGAATTAATAAACAGATTTAGTATAAATTAGTAAATAGTTAATCAACTAGTCTCTGTGGATTCGGTATCTAGTTTCTAAAAAGAACTACTTTATTACTTCCACAATCACGTACAATTGCGTGTGCGTTTGGATGCAACAATACACACAAGCTAATGGGTAGTACATTTGAGCAATAGTGATATCCTTTTGGGGAGCATGTATCTTCGTCCTATCACTGTATGGACATGGTACATGACCCTTTGAATATATGTATAACTATTTATCTTGAAGCTCACCTTAGTTAGTGTCTACTTATCAATGGCAATGTTATAATTACCATTATCCTTCTCATAAAGCTCTATAAATGATCAATTTCACAATATCACTGATACAACTCTATGTGTAGCACTTATATTGAAGTTGTTCAGCATACAAAAGTTTCTTATGGAGAGCTTGTCTTCCCTATAGAGAATTAGTTTTTTTTAGCATAGTCACATTTTAGTAAAGGTTTCGTACGACCTTAGTTCATACTTAATGTACTTCTAGACTAAAGAATTGACCTTAAAATCTACAAATACTTAAATTTTATCAGATTTGGGTCTATCTACACATAAGATGGTTTAAATCATAGTTGAAAGGTTACATATTTTTCGATAAACAAAATCATTGCTACCTCGACTCAAATTTATATTCAAAAAAAGTTAAAAGATGAGCAGTCTCATGCTTTGAGAGTGGATATTTCATTATCAACGGAACAGGCCATTGCACATACTCTATTGAAATACTTGAAAGAAACAAGAAAGTTTCTTCTATTTATCTCAATGCATTCTTGTCAACTTTATTTGTATTATAACTTTATATCCTTTCATATTAGATTCTTAAATATTGGTGACAAGGTTATTTTGTTTGCTTAATATGTTTTGGTCCTAAAGAAGGTTTTTTTGGGAACCCCTGGATAACCTGCAGCGCTACAACTTCTGCCACAGTCTCTACCCTTCAGGTGAGAACTCTGTGGTGAGCACTTTGTGCGCATTTGTCTGCCATATAATAATTTTGCAATTTTTATTTTTATATTAGACATAGATATAAAATATTTAGTTTATAACTTGTGTAATATGCACTATATCTTTGGCTAACAATCTACTTTATTAGTACTCTTCTAAAATTTGTAGAAGTAATATGAAATTTTATGAAAATTACAGAAATATAACTATTTTAAGGTGTTCTATTATCTATAGCTTGTACTTACCTTGTTAAAGAATTTTTAAAATAGTCTTCCGAAAGAAATTTGAATATTTCAAAAATTACATAAATAAAATGAACACCATAAGAGTGATATATGCATTATTTATTACTACTGTTTTACAAACAAAAAAGGACCACACTAGGAGACATATTTCTTCATAGCATTTCAAAAATTAAATACACAGTAGAATAGTAAATATCATATGCGTAAATAGGTTTTTCTATAAACTACCAAACTTTAAAAGAAAGCAAGGACTTCAATTATTTGACCTTTTTG
Source organism: Solanum acaule (assembly GCA_036250505.1). Taxonomy (NCBI): domain Eukaryota; kingdom Viridiplantae; phylum Streptophyta; class Magnoliopsida; order Solanales; family Solanaceae; genus Solanum; species Solanum acaule. The sequence continues at coordinate 29,048 of JAJOOR010003556.1, forward strand.
GTCACAAAATTTAGAGTGTCATATCTATTGTTTTAATTTACTTTTTCAATTACCTATTGTCTAATGCCTATCGTGGGAGGTATAGAATTATTAACAAAAGATATCATAGCTCAACCACAAAATAAATATGGTCCACAAAGCCGGCAATGAACCAGACAAAGGGCCAATAATCCTCTTTAATGAAAAATAATGAGAATTTACCAGCCATGGAAACACTTAGTCATAGCTAAAATTATTTGGGGAGAAAATATCCCATAGTTATCTAAAAAGAAAATTGATCAACCAATGGAATCCTATTGAGTTTGGAATTTTGACTCATTTAGGGCTTATTATTCAGTGAAATAGTCTCTCAATGCCTAGTTTGTGCTCATAACAAATGTTAATGTGTTTATGTGCAGCATGAACACTTTAGAACAAGGAAAGGACATTACAATGCAAAAAAGAGTGAAAATTTTGGAAACCCTGAAGAAAAGAGAAGCTGGAGATCGCAAAAGCCACTCGGCGATTCGCCGAGTGAGCCTCCAGCTCGCCAAACATTCCAGCAAATTAGCCCATGTACTAAGACAACTTGGCAAACAAAAGAGCATTTCACCGATGCGCCGAATGGAACGGCAATCGCGACCCAGCTCGCCAAATCTTCCAGAATAATTGGATGCAGGATTCAACCCAAAAGGAAAGAAGACGTGCATGTAGGCGGATCACCGAATCATTTGGTGATCCCGACTAATGTCACTGAGTGGAATCCGTGCTGAAATTTTGGGGAGTTTTCCGAAACATATAAATGGATTTTTGAAAGGATTTTTGGGGAGTGAGAAAAAATAACTAGTTTTGAGAGCTTTTCCACATACTTTTACATTATTGAACACTCTTGGAGAGGATTTAGATCTTATATTTGATGATTTAGGATTTTAATCTGAATTTTGGCAGTGAGCATTGAAGATTGTTAACAATTTGGATGGATAATCTTTTTGGTAACAATTTCTTCTTTTTTACAAATTGAATAGATAAATTAGCTTATGGATATTGTTAATTTACTAATTTAATATTGTTTTGAAATGAGTTCAATTGTTTTTTCATGGTTTCATTGATGGACTGAAATTGTGAATTTGGTTCTAGCTTAGCTCTCTATGCCTGCTTGAGAAAGATGCTTAGAGTAGAATGAATGATATATAGTTGTATTGATTTGTATATTTACAACCCAGCTTGAGAAAGTGGTTTTAATTAAGGAATTGGGTTGATTTGTATTATTAAGCTTTTCAAGGTTTGGAAGAACTTGTTGGAAACATGATAGTTGATTGAGAAATGACTATCGTAATTACAACCTATCATACTCATTGAGATTAACTTAAAGCAGTTAATAATTACCCATTAAGAAAAATTAGTATTCAATTGCTCACACTCCTAAGGTCCTCTCTCTAATCGTTCAAATCCTGTGTTAATTGTTTTTGTTAGCAATTTGGTACTAAATCCCCCCTTTTGATATTGTTAATTGAAACTCTTGATTTATTTTATGTTGTGTAGCCTTTTTCTTTTACAAAAGATTAGAACACATATTTACTTCGTACTTGAATTATTTACCGTATCACTCCTTGTGGGATTGATCCCAACTAATCGGTGGGCTTATACTTGTTAGCGACCCACAACACTTTGAATCTGAAGAAGTGTAGTTGAGCTTATCAAAAATGGTGTCGTTGCCAGGAGTAATGTTTAGAATTATTTTATTGAATTATTTTTTTGAACTAATTTTATTGTAGTAGAATTTTCTTATTCGTATTTTTGTTGATTGCTTTAAATAGGTGAAGAGATGAGTGTGAACTGGAGCAATGCAAGTCAACTTGGGAACAAGGATGACATGGGAAACTTGCATGATGTCAATGTGGATCAGCTAGAAAGTGTCAGTGCTATAGGATTGCCTCCAACAGTGGGAAATGTAATGTCTTACGTGAGTAGCATTATGTTGCACATGTTGCAGAAGAAAGGTCTTTTTGGGGGACATACTCATGAGGACCCTTATAATCACATTCGCAATTTCCTGGATGTGTGTGGACAGTTTTCCTTCAAAAATGTCACTGTAGAGTCAATCTGACTCCGTCAACAAGAGTGTCGCTGACAAACTTATTCTAGGTGGAATCATGAAACAACCATTTGCCATTGTGTTTGCTTTGCTTGATAAGATGACCAAAAATAATCGTACATGGTACATAAGAGAAGATCAAGTGTCTCCTCTGAATCTTGGGCTGACCAAGAAATAGTTGGAAAAGAACAAAGAACGTGATGAGAACATGGCCAAGATAATGACCCAAATAGACCTATTGACGAAACATGTCATTGGAGGTGGTTATAAGGTTCTAAACGAGGTTGGTGCTAATAGTGGAGTGAGCCCGAATGATGCACATTTGAAGCCATGTGTAATAAAGATGTACAATTCTTATCAAACCAAGCGGGGGGTTCTCGTCCGAGCCATCCAAGGTCGGGCGGGAATCAAGGTTGGAATAGACATCATGATGATGGTTGGAGAGATCGAGATTGAGATTAGCATTATTAGGGTGAAAATTTGAGAGATAGAGATGGTGATAAAGACCGTTATGTACCCCCTCATGAACATCCAAAGCCGAAAGAACCGAAGGCTGATCCCAAAAACTTTCAAACCGAGGATATGCTTGCTCGCATCCTAAATAACGTTGAAGGAACATATAAGGTACTCAAGGAGATGAAGGATGAAGTCTCATCTTTTTATCAAACGGTGACCTCGAGCTAGGTTTCCATAAATCAACTTTAGACTCAAATGTGTAAAATATCGGCTCACTTAAATCCAAGACCAAAAAGGGGTCTTCCTAGTGAAACCTTAGTCAACCTGAAGAATGAGGCTTGAGTGCATTGTCATGTCGTGCCACGACGTTAAATAAGGAGCTTCTTGGGAGGCAACCAAATTTTTATTTTTATTTTGTTATTTGAATAACGTTTATTGGATGCGCAGGTTGAAATTTGAGTTTTTGAGGAAAATCGATTGGGTGAGCTCATAGCTCTCTCGATAACCACCGAGTCACTGGATGAGCCCGATCAAGCTCGCCTTTTGTACCAAACTAAGAGCTTATTTTCTACCCATTTTGGCGAGCTGAAATCCACTTTTCGACTGTTGCACTCTTTCAGACAAACATTAGATTATATTTTTAGTTGGAATATCATGGTTGTCCTCATGTGTGATTGGAAATCTTAAGTGTCTTCTACCCTCCTCACTTTGCCTAGTTGTCTCCTTGTCTTCATTTGAGGTTGGTTTCCCAAATTCGTTATAATTTCATGATTTGTACTGGGCATGCTAATGAGTAGTTACTGTATCTATTGTGTGCCTCAATTGTTGTAACACCCCGAATTCGAAAGAGGGAAGCCTAGCAAAATTTAAGCAATTACAGGTGCCATCCACGAGGGCCAACCACGGCTCTTGGGTTGAACCACGAACCGTAGGTGGGTTCGTGGAAGGGCCACCAAAGATTTGCCTAGGCCATGAACCATAACTGGACCTACATACAGTGGTCCAGGGGCCGTAGATCCAAGCAAAAGTCTCTGACCACCAACGACAAGTGTACAGGATGGACCATTGGTCAGTCCACGGTTCGTCGGTGGGGTATCATGGGTCACAGCTGGCAATTAATTTTCAGAGGCAGTTGGGTCTTTTCCTAATTAATTTGTTCCTATACTACGTCGTTTTGTCTATGTTTAGGACCCCCTATATAAGTCTTTTTACCCCCAAATTCACCCCATTCTTCCAAATTCACAAAAGAAAACCAAATCTCCTCTCAAATAATTCTCTCTATAGAAACTTGAAGAAGAACAAGAAGAAGAAGATTCAACCTAAGGTTTCAATCTAAGGTTCCAATTTCTCTATTTAAGGCTAGCATTTGGACTCTAGGGATGATAGTTTTCATCCATGAATTCCTTTCATCCATAGAGTTCCCAAATTCTTGTATTTCAAAATGTAGAATTCCCCAATTGAGTTAGGGTTTTCTTCAATTGTCATGGGTTCTTTTCATTATTGATTCAAAGGGATAAGGGATAAGATCCTATTACCCCCCTAAACTCATTTTTTTGTAATTTTGTGCACCTTTTGTGCTGATGTGAAACCTTCAACCACCCAAGTTGGTTGTGTTTGTACACACTCGCCCGCCATGTGTGTAATTTTTTTAATTAAAAATTATTTTTTTAAAAATAAACATTTAAAAAAATCTTAATCTTTTTTTTAAAAATAATTTTTTAATTTTTTTAAAAAAAATATTCTAATTTATTTTATCTTGTATTTAAATTAAGTTAATACACATTTTTTTACCTTGTATTGAAACTATTTTTTTTTTACTTACATTCATTGTTTTTTCGCTTTTATTTTTCTATTGAGTTTATTTTCTTTGTCTTTCCTTTTGATTTGATTTCAAATGTCTTTTATTTAAAATAAGTTAATTTTGAACGGATATCAAAATAAGTGAAGAAAATCAAACAAAACATTAAAATATTAAAACATTAAAATTAAAAGACACTTTATTAAAATTGTTTTTTTTTAAATACACATAATTTATTAAAAATAATTAAAAGTGAAAAGATAATATATTAAATAAAAAAAATTAAAGTGAAAAGAAATTAAAATAAATATTTTACAAAGAAAGAAATAAGAATAATTAAATATATATAAGCTTTATTATCAATAAATATGTGTACTAACTACTTATAAAGTTACCAATCAAAAAATTGACATGTGTCCAATTTGTGCACTCATCACTTGCCTTCAAGAGAGTGTGCACACTCTCTTTGACATGTCAGTGTTTGTGGTCTATTTATTCCATTTTAAATTAGTTTAAGGGTAATAGCACTCTAGTTAAGTTTAGGTGCGTCTCTGGGATTTCAGTCATAGTCTAGGGGTGTACTTATGCATGATCCTTAATTTATATAATTGAATTATGATCTGCTATGAATGAATTGATGAATTTCAATTATTTTATGATGATTTCCCCCACGAACCCATGTAACCCCCATGTTTTCAAGTTATAAGCCATATGACGTGGTATTTTCATCTTCGAGGAAGAGTTTTATGAAATTGAGCACGTATTACTAGTTTTACATGAATTTATGATGAATCCATATCTAACCCATATTTTCTAAAGAGTTGATGATTGAGAGTGGGTTTTGACCTCAAGAGGTAAATTGTGGACTTATGCATTTCCTTATGAAATCTATGCAAATGTTTTAAGGGTGCTTTGAGAGTAAAGTACCAATGTTGTTGTTGTGTTGTTGAAAGGACATTCTCATAAACACATAACTAGCATGATGTGAAAGGTATTCTCAGATAGAAAGGATTCTTAGGTTGAAAGACATTCTCACCTAATTGAATCAAAGAGTAATAGCTATCCTAATGAACTAGCTTGGATTGGTTGCCCAAGGGCACCTTCCATGAGTTATGAGATAAGTCAAGACTTAATAACTATTCCATGGGATTTATGCTTAGCACCGAGTGGATATTGATAGTAAGATGGAAACTCTCCCATAGTAGAGTCCGGGTATCTAGATGGAAACTCTCCTAAGCCAATAAGGAGGTTGTGGTTCCCGCAAGCTCAAATATGAATACATCGGCTTCAAGAGTGAGGGTCTTCACAAGGTTGAATCCTCCGGAGTTTCTTGGTTCTAAGGTTGAGAAAGATCCTCAAGAGTTTATTGATGAGGTCTATAAGATTTAGATGATCATGGGAGTTACGCCGGTGGAAAAGGCGGAGATGGGAGCTTATCAAGTAAAAGGTGTGGCTCAAATTTTGTATAATCAATGGAAATAAGGGAGGCCGAAAGATACGGGTCCCCTTGATTGGGAGAAGTTTAAGGTCACTTTTCTTGGTAGGTTCTTTCCCCTTGAGATGAGGGAAGCTAAGGTGCTTGAGTTCATTAACCTTCAATAAGGGAGTATGAGTGTGATGGATCATGCTCTAAAGCTCACTCAATTGTCCAAATATGCTCCAACAATGGTTGTCGATTCAAGGGCTAAGATGAGTAAGTTCATTTCGGATATGTTTGAAATGGTGGCTAAAGAGTGCCGAACTGCAATGCTCATTATTGAAATGGAAATCTCCCATCTCATGGTAGATGAACAACAAATTGAGGAGGAGAAACTCAAGGAAAAGTCTACAAAAGTAAAAAGGGCTAAGACTGGTGATGGAAATTTCTCTAATGTAAGGTCCGACTAACAAGATCATCCTAGATTTCAAAAATGGTTTTCCGGTCAAGGTTTCTCCAATGCTCCTCATAAGTTCAACAAAGATAGGGTGTCCAACCCTAAGCCTCAAGGATGGAATGGTAGTGGATCTTCATTACCTATGTCTAATTGTACTAAGTGTCGAAGGAAGCATAAGGGTAAGTGCCTAGACGGCACGGGTGGTTAATATGGTTGTGGTAAAAGTGGTCACAAAATGAGGTATTGCCCGATGCTTCCGGCTAGAAGGAGAGAGGGAAAGCAAGCTACTCCTAGTGGGTCGGTGTTACACCCCCAAAAATTTGTAGTGAAACTAGAGCCTTACGTGAGGGTTTTTGAGTTTTATGTGAGGGTTAAGGTTGTAAAATGAGTTCCCGAGCTTAGGTTGAGGTGTTTAGGGGTTAAACGTCAAGGTAAGACCCCCCAAGGACCAACCAAGGGTCCTTGAGCAGGACACTAAAGTCTAACCCAAAAGATGACTAAGTTCCAAAAATCTGCCCAGAATGTGTGACCCACGGAGGGGACCTACACCCCGTAGGGTGGTCCACTCTCCGTGGGAGTGGTTCGTGGGTTAAAAGGATCTAAGGGAGCTGTAGGCTCGACCTACGCCCCACCAGTATGATACGTGAGCTGACCTACGCCCCCTAGGTGGTGGCCGTAGGTCATCACTATAAGTAATCCAAAATTTGTTAGTTGTAGGGTCTTTAGGTAAATTCCTATTTTAGTTATTTTATTGTGGATTAGTTTTAATTCATTTTATTAGACTTATATAAGGTATTTTAAAGTATTAACTAACCTATTAACTTCATAATCCCCAAAACCCCAAAGCATAACTAACTTTACCCCCAAAAATTCTCTCACTAAGAACCTCCATTGGAGAGCAAGAGATCAAGGTCTAGGGCTCAAGAACTCACCTTTTCCATTCAAATTCATGAAGATTCTTCAACTAAGGTATGGTAGTGTTGATTCATGGTTAACTTTTCATCCATGAAGTCCTTCAATTCTTAATTCCAAAGTTAGAAAATTCTCCAAAACTAGGGCATTTTACTCTAAGTCATGGATTCTTCTCAAAACATTTTAGAATCATTCAATTGGTTTATATTATGTTTAATTACTGATTTATGATGTTTTTATGATAAATTCTTCCATGAATCCATGAATTTTACTAACTTCTCAAATTGGATCTTAAAGTTGGGGTGTTGAATTACTTCAGTACAATGTTGTAGAATTATGAATATAATGTATTGATTACTTGAATTATGTATTAATTAAAGGATTTATATGGTTTTGATGATTTATTTTCTCCCAAGAACTTATGAACCCCCTTGTCCCCAATTAGTGACTTTGTGAAGTGGGTGATTGTAGTAAGATGAAGTTTATGAGTTTATTTTGTATTAGTTGAGTTAGTTGAATCATATTGCCTTCCATGTCAAATGTAGTAATCGTAAATGAGATTGGTTGATTGTGATCCTTGATCCAAGAGGGGTAAGACATGAGACTTATACCAAATTATGGCCTTATGTGCATACTTTATGAACATGATTATACTCTAAATTGTTGTAAGTTGAATAGTAGGTGATGTTATTGTAGAAAGACTCCACCAACATGACCTATATTGGGAGTGTTAGAACTCATGCATTTTATGACTTGAATACTTGAACTATGATCATATCCATGTCTAATAAGATAAATGTTAGATGTGTTGATTGAATATGGTGTTTGGTCCTTGATGGGACAATATATGATATTATACATGCTTAGTGAAAGTGTGTGCATGATGTAAGACCATCTTTTGAGGAAGTAAAGGGGATCATGACTTTGTTGTAATTGTGGTGTAGTTGAAAGTCTATTCTCATTCACACACACTTAGACATGATGATTCCATGATTATGATGACATTATTGTGTTGATTGAAAGTTCATTCTCATAGACACACAATGAGTATATTGTGAAAGTTTTCCTCACATATTGAAGACTTTAGGTTGAAAGTTAGTTCTCACCAAATTGAGTCTATCATGAAGATCTTAGGTTCAAAGTCCATTCTCACCTAATGAATCTATGATCTATCCTAATGAATTGTGTTGGATGCAGGGTAAGATCTCCTTCATGCCTGTAAATTCAATACAAGCCTAATCATATATTCGTGGGAAGTTATTCCTAGCACCGAGTGGATATTGAATATGAGATGGAAATACCCCCGCTATAAAGGACAGATTTCTATAATGTATCTCATGAGATGGAAGATCCTCCGCTAGAAAAGGCGGGTTTCTAGTAGTAATCTTCTTATCCCATAACTACGTTCCCCCATATGTCATTTAGCCATTTGGATTCATTTCCAAGCTAGTACATTTTAGTTCTACCTTAGGCAAGTAGGACACCTCTTTTCGGTGTGGAGCATGACATCGGATTCCATATAAGCTCACATGGTCTATGTCGGTTAAGGCTAATTCCCACAAAGTCAATTCTAGGATGCTATGGTTACTTAAGAGGTTCTATGAAGTGTGGGTGGTAGTATGGGATGCCATCCATGCATTGAACATGTAGTCTTTGAGAGTAGTTATGGTAGGGTCCTATTTGTCGAGATGACTCATGTAATGAATGTGCTTATGTCTAAATGATAATTGCATTTGATGTCAAGGTTACTTGTAATGTTGCAAGTTAACTTGGATTTTTGCTATGACTTGCTTCTATTGATATGGTTGACTAAAAGTGAATGTGTCCTAGTCTATGAGAGATAGGCTAAGGATGATTTTAAAAGAGGGTAAACATGAATGAGGATCTAAAGTGACTTGCTTAGTGTTGATGGGATTATGGGGTCTTACCTATGCATTGCATAAGCTTGCCTTGAGGTGGTTTATGAAGTGTTGCTCACATGATATGTTAACACTAGATTGCATTGACTATGTATATGTTCCTAATGGTATCTCTTATGTGTACTAGTTGTGATTGTTGTCTACCATGCCATGGTCTATGTTACTTCATGATGTATTGTATGCTTAAGATTGGGTTTTCACTCTATTTTCCCAATGATGGTTTTAAACTAGCAAAGTGCATGCATTTAACAAAAATGTCCCTTTTAGCATGTTTCAAATGTAAAATGCATGGTTATCATACTTGGTACATGTTTGTGCTAACCCATATCTCTTCTAAACTTTTACAAAGTGTAGGGTTTGGAGGCTTGATTACTATTCTTGGAAGATAGGTTTCTAAGGAGCATGGAGTTGAAGATTTGGTGAGTCCTCATAGCTTCGAGGACAAACCCATTATTACCTTTATGTCATTTATTTTACTTTTAGGGCTTTTTATGGGTTGTGCCCCAAAGTGTTATTCAAGTGTTGTAGATGGCTTGACATGAAGTGTCATAGACTCCCTCTTAATTTTTATAAAGGACTTCGATTGTAAAGAAAAGTTTTAAATTTCCACAAAATTTCCCATGTTATTATGCTATGATGTGCTAAGAGGCTTGTATAAGACTCTTTGGAGTTTTGTACGTCGTGTTACGTCTAGGGGTACCCTCGGGTCGTAACAAACTTAGTAGCAGGGCACAAGATTTTGGGATGGTTTTAGGATGTCTCAAACCACATCTAGTATAGTCTTGTTCATAGTGTGAAGTGCCCCACATTTATGAATAGGAGGCTATTGGATGTCAGGAAAATCTCACTTCTTCATTCTCCAAGTCGTGCCATAGAGCTTAACTCTATAAGGTCTTTCTCCTATTCCTTATCCGATGGTCTTTTGGATTTGACTACTTGAAGGTCTTATGTTTCAAGGATTGAGGGAGAAAATGTTAGTAGTGATGCCAATTATGGTTATATGACTAGATGAGTCTTGCTATGATAGATATAGAATTATGTCCTTTGGTATAGATGGGTTGCTTGATGGTTATGTGTGTGGATTGGTAGGAAGTCATGATGAGTTTGAAGTATGTTGGAAGAGTTGATGAATAGTGGTCTTTAAGTGATCCCTAGAGATGTTGATTGAGTAGACTTCTTTGAAAGGGAGGGTAGAAGTGTAATTCTCTATGGTTTAGAATAACCTTGTGTGAGGGATGTGAAAGTTGAGTGATAGCTTGACCCAACCTTAGAGTTGGAAGAAATGGTGTTTTTGAGTAATCCGTATAGGCTTACTCTAAAGGGGGAGATAATGTGCTTAGATAGAAAGGTCGTTGGGTGTTTTGATGTACATGATTAGGATTGGCTTGAAATTCTCACCTTGAGAGGTGTAATGAGTTTGAGAAGTTTAGTCCCGATTTGGTAGGCTCATATGAGGTCTTGAGTAGTATTGGTTAGATTGCTTGTAAGCAAGAGTGCCTAAATGAGAACCTCTCTAATTTAGAAGTTCCGATAGAGGTATTAGACCGGTAAGTTAAGAAATAGAAGAGTGAGGAAGTTGCTTTCATGAAGGTGTGAAGAAGTGGTCTTTTGTGTGAAGGTTGTAGGTGAGGGTGCTACTTGGGGCCAATAAGATGTCCCGATATCCCTATCTTTCCTTCTATTCCTCCTTTAGCTTGAGAGGTTAAGTTTTCGCTTGACTTGTTTCATAATTGTGAAGTCTTGGAGGTTGTATGTGTTCCATAATTTCCTTGTTTTGGAAGTCATGTGTGAATTATGTGTTTCCCATGGTTTCATTAAATGATGCATGTTCTTGATGAAATTCATGTTTTAATGAGAAAATGAGTTTTCATGATTTATGTTCCTCATGTTGTTGTGCATTTGGTATGAGTTTCCTATTTGACTTCATGAGATGTGTTAATGAACATGCTTTACCATGCTTTTGAGAGAAATCTCATATTGGCTCCATGATGTTGTGTTAAGCATTATTTTAGTTGGAGAAGTTGGTTCCTCCTATGAAAATGAGAATTATTGAGTTTCACGCATATTAGGTTGTTAGAACTAGTTCCTACTCCCTTGTATTGCATTGTTGATGTTTTGAGATGGGATAGATGTTTTCTTCTTTATATGATGCATTGCTTTGATGTTTCATGTATGATGGGTGGGGCAGCTAGTCTTGAGTTTTAGATCTGAGAAATATTGTTTAAAGTGTCATTCGAGGACGAATGTCCCCAAGGGGGACATATTGTTAATCCCCCTAAAATTAGTAGGTGAAACTAGAGCTTACGTGAGGGTTTTTGAGTTTGATGTGAGGGTTAAGGTTGTAAAATGAGTTCCCGAGCTTAGGTTGAGGTGTTTAAGGGTTAAATGTCAAGTTACGACACCCCCCCCCCCCCGCAAGGACCAACCAAGGGTCCTTGAGGGGGACCCTAAAGTCTAACCCTCAAAGTTGCCTAAGTTCCAAAAATCTGCCCATAATGTGTGACCCACGAAGGGGAACTACTCCCTATAGTGTGGTCCACGCTCCGTGGGAGTGGTTCGTGGGTCAAAAGGGAGCTAAGGGAGCTTCAGGCTCGACCTACGCCCCACTAGTATGGGACGTGAGCTGACCTATGCCCCGTAGGTGGTGGTCGTAGGTCATCACTTTAAGCTGTCCAAAAATCTGTTAGTTGAGGGGTCTTTAGGTAAATTCCTATTTTAGTTATTTATTGTGGATTCATTTTGATTCATTTTATTAGACTTGTGTAAGGTATTTTAAAGTATTAACTAACCTATTAACTTCATAATCCCCAAAACCCCAGAGCATAACTAACTTTACCCCCAAAAATTCTCTCACTAAGAACCTCCATTGGAGAGCAAGAGATCAAGGTCTAGGGCCCAAGAACTCACCTTTTCCATTCAAATTCATGAAGATTCTTCAACTAAGGTATGGTAGTGTTGATTCATGGTTAACTTTTCATCCATGAAGTCCTTCAATTCTCAATTCCAAAGTAAGAAAATTTTCCAAAACTAGGGCTTTTTACTCTAAGTTGTGGATTCTTCTCAAAACATTTTCAAATGATTCAATTGGTTTATATTATGGTTTAATTACTGATTTATGATGTTTTTATGATAAATTCTTCAATGAATCCATGAATTTTACTAAATTCTCAAATTGGATCTTAAAGTTGGGGTGTTGAATTACTTTAGTAGAATGTTGTAGAATTATGAATATAATGTATTTATTATTTGAATTATGTATTAATTGAAGGAATTCTATGATTTTGATGATTGATTTTCCCCCAAGAACTTATGAACCCCCTTGTCCTCAATTTGTGACTTTGTGAAGTGGGTGATTGTAGTAAGATGAAATTTATGAGTTTATGTTGTATTAGTTGAGTCAGTTGAATCATGTTGCCTTCCATGTCAAATGTAGTAATCCTAAATGAGATTGGTTGATTGTGACCCTTGATCCAAAAGGGGTAAGACATGAGACTTATGCCAAATTGTGGCCTTATGTGCATACTTTATGAACATGATTATACTCTAAATTGTTGTAAGTTGAATAGTATGTGGTGTTATTGTGGAAAGACTCCACCAACATGACCTATATTAGGAGTGTTAGAAATCATGCATTTTATGACTTGAATGCTTGAACTATGATCATATCCATGTCTAATAAGATAAATGCTAGATGTGTTGATTGAATATCGTCTTTGGTCCTTGATGGGACAACATATGATATTATACATGCTTAGTGAGAGTGTGTGCATGATGTAAGACCATCTTTTGAGGAAGTAAATGGGATCATGACTTTGTTGTAATTGTGGTATAGTTGAAAGTCTATTCTCACTCACACACACTTATACATGATGATTCCATGATTATGATGATATTATTGTGTTGATTGAAAGTTCTTTCTCATAGACACATAATGAGTATAATGTGAAAGTTTTCCTCACATATTGAAGACTTTAGGTTGAAAGTTATTTCTCACCAAATTGAGTCTATCATGAAGATCTTAGGTTCAAAGTCCATTCTCACCTAATGAATCTATGAGCTATCGTTATGAATTGTGTTGGATGGAGGGTAAGATACTCCTTCATGCTTGTAAATTCAATTCAAGACTAATCATGTATTCGTGGGAAATTATGTCTAGTACCGAGTTGATATTGAATATGAGATGGAAATACCCTCTCTAGAAACGATGAATTTCTATAATGTATCTCATGAGATGGAAGCTCCCCCGCTAGAAAGGGAGGGTTTCTAGTAGCAATCTTTTTATCCCATAACTACGTGCCCCCGTAGGTCATTTAGCCATTTGGATTCATTTCCAAGCTAATACATTTTAGTTCTACCTTAGGCAAGTAGGACACCTCTTTTCGCTGTGGGGCATGACACCGGATTCCATGTAAGCTCACATGGTCTATGTTGGTTAAGGCTAATTCCCACAAGTTCAAGTCTAGGATATGGTATGGTTACTTAAGAGATTTTATGAAGTGTGGGTGGTAGTATGGGATGCCATCCATGCATTGCACAAGTAGGCTTTGAGAGTAGTTATGGTAGGGTCCTATTTGTCAAGATGACTCATGTAATGAATGTGCTTATGTCTAAATGATAAATGCATTGATGTCAAGGTTACTTGTAATATTGCATGTTAACTTGGATTGTTGCTATGAGTTGCTTCTATTGATATGGTTGACTAAAAGTGAATGTGTCCTAGTCTATGAGAGATAGGCTAAGGATGAGTTTAAAAGAGGGTAAACATGAATAAGGATCTAAAGTGACTTGCTTAGTGTAGGTGGGATTATGGGGTCTTACCTATGCATTGCACAAGCTTTCCTTGAGGTGGCTTATGAAGTGTTGCTCACATGATTTGTTAACACTAGATTGCATTGACTATGTATATGTTCCTAATGGTATCTCTTATGTGTACTAGTTGTGATTGTTGTCTACCATGCCCTGGTCTATGTTACTTCATGATGTATTGTATGTTTAAGATTGGGTTTTCACACTATTTTCCAAATGATCGTTTTAAACTAGCAAAGTGCATGCATTTAACAAAAATGTCCCTTTTAGCATGTTTACAAAGCACTACAACATTTTGGGCCTACGGCCACCCTAGTAAAGTGTAGCCTAAACAAGCAAAAAAGTTTGGCCTTTGATAAAAGGCTACACTTTTGTACTTTAAGCAACGTTTTTTAGGGGGTGGCCAAAAGAAGCGTAACCTTTGACATTAGGCCACGCTTTTAAAATGTTGCCATAGCAGCTACACTTAAAAATCGTGGCCAAAAAGGTATAAAGGGCACGCATTGTAGTAATTCATTAGCAACACCTTTTGTTTGATTATACTACACTTAAAAGTGTGGCCTTTGCTTTTTTAATGGTCACATTTAATAAGAGTTGTCTTTTATATCTCATCTAGAACAACACTTATAGTGTAGCAATGTTGTGTAGAATTTTTGTAGCCACAATTTTTCATTTTTAAGAATAATAATTTTTATTTGCATATATTCAATAATCACATAGTTAAATATATAAGTGATCCAAAGCACAAAATTAACTAATAAATAAATCGAAGCTATATATTTCGAATAAGTTTCGAAAAACATGTCTTGTACAACCAATACTTAGAAAGTGATTGCTTAAGGATCTCTACTATCAATAAATTCCACAAAATCAAATGCATTCAAACTAATATGACAATAGTACAAAAACTCTTCATCGTTCAATACAATAGATCAAGCACAAGCTCACAAAGGTTGTGTACATAGACCCTTGTGATCTGGCCTTTACTTGAACCTCGTGGCCGTGCATAGTGGGAGCTTAGTGCACCGAGCTGCCCTTTTTATTTTATTGTTTGACATAGGTAGAAACATTAACTGACCAAACTCCATATGGGTATTTACATCAAAGGATAATTGATCGAAGCTCCAAAGAAACATAGTCTTGCATTACACTTACATTTACATGAGTCTAAAGTGTAAAACACTTCCCCACCTCTACATGATCTTGTCATTTTTGTAAATGTTGTTATAAAACCATGTTGTGTGCACAAATCATCTTTTCCAAAAGAGAGATCCCCTGCAAATTTTATATAAAAAAAACATGAGTTTAGAGCTTGGATTAATTCTATGTTGACGCGTACAGTTTCTTGAAAACATGACTATGAAAAACAATTATCAAATCAGCAGTTATGAGATGTTCATTCATCAGACAACTAGCATTGACATGTTCATTCAAGTCCAAAGTTTGAACAAGCATAGACTCCAGCACATTCAAAGGAAACAAATAGGTGGAGGGGCAGACAAAACAAGTTGCTGGTTCAACTGATATGGAAATCATTATTTCAGGATAATATTTGACAGGCAACTTAAGAGAGAGTAACCGGCAACTCACTGGTAAGTTGCTTACATTACTAGATGTTATATTTAACTGCAAAATTAGAACCAAAAGAAGTAGTTTTATTATACATATGAAAAATACAGAACTACACAAGTAAAACAACGATATGATTGTATGAAAATGTACATTATATCATCCATATCTTTGTTAATGATCTAGTAGAAAAGTAAATTCAAATGAATACACCAAACATTACTCCACAAGCTACAGAGACATTAAGGCTGACTTTAAAGAACTGGAACTGCAGAACATACTTCAAGAGTTAGACAAATAACCATCATGGAACAGACAACAACATCACAAACTTGGGGATACTGTAGTAAAATGAAACTTGAAACTCTCAGCATACCCATTAGTCCTTCCCATTAATTCTAGTGTTATTTGATATGTTGTTCTGATTTTTACTTTGAACATTTTCATACAATGCTCCATATGTCTTTTAACCTTGTGCTCACAGTTTTAGATCTCTCTTTGATTTACCTAAGCATGGTAAATTATTGGTTAATCTACACAATGTACAACGCTCCAAACATCAATTTCAGTCTCAAAAATTTTTCAACTAGATGACAATAAATGAAGAAAATCACTACTCCAACACATGAAGTTTAACAGCGTGAGAAATATGGAAGCTGTCAGCACCTAATATAACATATATAAATACACCTAGATTTCAAAGAGGTGATTATCACGTGTTCAACTAAAATGAACATGTGTTATGTTAAATAGGTGACAAATTTATGGTAAACAACATTCTTCCAGCCTCTTTCGCATTTAAAAGTTCAAGATTCAATTTTTTTGTTAATGCTAAATGTAAAATACCTTTCCAAGAATTGAAGCATAAGTTGAGCCCGGAGAGTTTGGAGACCTTGCTGTCACTGTTCTACCAAAACATCTAAGTAGACAAGGCTTCTCTTTTCTGAACACTGGCATGAATGCATTTAATTAAAATAAAACAAACTGTGAATATCAGAACTCAAACATTCAATCAGCATCCAAGTAAGAGGCAACAGTTGTTTATACTAGGAAATATTAATGATCAGATGACCAGACTCTCCAGAGGGTCATGCTGATCTTAGCTATTAATCTAGGCTCAAATACGACCATTATAATTTAAAGACCTCACATATTTCCAACCAAAAGAAAGGAGACTCGAGATGGGAGAAAACTACGATTAAAACAACGAGAACTCAAACCAAACAAGTACGAATGAATCCAGATATACAAGTAGCGACTACAACTAGACAAACTTATACAAGATAGGAGAATCAAGAAGAAGTTCAAACATCAAGATGACTTATCAATACTAGTAACTAAAATACTAAACAAACATTATGTTTAAACAGCAACAGTAAGCTGGAACTAAAAGACATACAAATCCGAAACAGCAAACACGCTTAGACAAGGAAACACGAACTATAACAACATTTAACCATCAAAAGCTCAGGAATCAGTAGTAATAAAATGTAAGAAATGAATCTAGATAATGAACTCAAACCCTTAAAACTTATACAAAAACTTATAAACAAGTACTCCTATCGCTGAGATACGAATGAATAAACAAAAGAAACATGTTTCGAACACCTACAAGATTATGAAGAGGGGTAGTCTTAAAGGATGAACGAAGAAATTAGCTATTGGAAACATTATAAGATGGCTAATGAGTCAACCACAAAGTTCCATATAAACAAAACCAAGAACGAATCGAAATAAGATTTATGAACACTAAACCGAAACTACAACATATTTAGCCATGGTACATAGAATAGAATGCAAAACATGAGAAAAACTATCTAAATGGGAAGAAATTACCTTCTCTGGAGTAGCAATACTAGGACGACGAGAAGATCGATTCCACCACTGTGAGCTTAACTCAAACATGCAGAGAATCGATACACAAGAAAATTAGCTCTTGATTTTTCGTCCTTTCAATGTATGAAACATCTTCTTTTTTTATGGTAAAAATCTTTTATTCTGATAGGAAAGAAAAAGCCCAATTACAAAAAAAAAATTCATATACACGAGCGTCCTCCTACATTGTCTTTTAGGTCAGCAAGAATAAATCTTTCGATTCCTCAGGAGAAATAAAAGTTCATAGTTTGAACAAGTAATAACATGGTCATATCTCCTTGGTGACACATTTTAGATGAAATAGTTTTACAAACTGAATAGAAACTAGCAACTAGTACTGGAACTTAAATTCACTACTCCAACACATGAAGTTTAACAGTGTGAGAAATATGGAAGCTGCCAACACCTAATATAACATATATAAATACACCTAGATTTCAAAGAGGCAATTATCACGTGTTCAACTAAAATGAACATATGTTATGTTAAATAGGTGTCAAATTTATGGTAAACAACATTCTTCCAGCCTCTTTCGCATTTAAAAGTTTAGGATTCAATTTTGTTGTTAATGCTAAATATAAAATACCTTTTCAAGAATTGAAGCATGAGTTGAGCTAGAAGAGTTTGGAGACCTTGCTGTCACTATTCTACCAAAACATCTAAGTAGACAAGGCTTCTCTTTTTCGAACACTTCAAGAATGCATTACCCATTGTTTCTTTGGAATTTTGATGATTACGAAGTTCAAGCTGCTAAAAAGAGGTTTTGTAAACATCATGTACAAACACAAAAACTTTATATATAGAAAGAGTTTTAAATGGCAGCTATCTGAATATGCTAGGTGATGAAATCCATAGAATCTTACTGTAGGATCCCCTTGCCAGATAATGTGTTTAATGGCGGATCCTATTGCGTTGAGCAATGAGGACAACAATTTCTTCTTGCTTACCTAAATTTCCAAAACTTCAGAATTCTGCAATGTCCTGAATTATCATCATCGCAATGAGAATTTATATAACACAATCAGCATAATGGTTCATAAAAGAAAGAATTTTGACTCTTTATAAAAATAGAAAAATGAGGATAGAATATTCTACCTAGAGGTATAAATTTTTTCTTCAATTTTTTTTTGTTTTTAGTGAAGGGGTGATAGACATGAGATGAAAGATAGCCACAACTTCAATTTGTGATTCAGAAGTTGGTATAGATATGCAAAGAATCATGAATCAAGAAAATAAAACTAATGGAGCATTACAGTGAATCCAAACATGATCATGTCTAGCTATAATCATAGTGGCTTTTAATTAAAATAAAACAAACCGTGAATAGCAGAACTCGAACATTTAATAAAGCATCCAAGGAACAGGCAGCAGTTGTTTAGACTAGGAAATATTAATGATCAGATGACTAGACTCTCCAGAGAGACATGCTGATCTTATTTATTAATCCAGGCTCAAATGCGACCGTTATAATTTAAAGACCTCACATATTTCCAACCAAAAGAAAGGGGACTCAGGATGGGAGAAAACTACGATTACAACAGCGAGAACTCAAACCAAACAAGTACGAATGACTCCAAATATACAAGTAGTGACTACAACTAGACAACAAGATAGGAAAATCAAGAAGAAGTTCAAACATCAAGATGAGTTATCAATACTTGGAACTAAAATACTAAATAAAACAATCAGACCTTATGTTTAAACAACAACAATAAGCTGGAACTGAAAGACATAAAAATCTGACCCACTTGTAGTGTTAACTTTCAGGTAAAAAAAGGTCATTTGTGTTAACCACGAGACAGCAAACACACTAAGACGAGGAAACACGAACTATAACAACATTTAACCATGAAAAGCTCAGGAATCAGTAGTGACAAAATGTAAGAAATGAATCTAGATAATGAACTCAAGCCCTTAAAACTTATATAAAAACTTATAAACAAGTACTCCTATCACTGAGACACGAATGAATCAACAAAAGAAATATGTTTTGAAGACGTACGAGATTATGAAGAGAGGCATTCTTAAAGGATGAACAATGAAATTAACAATTGGAAACATTATTAGATGGCTAATCAGTCAACCACAAAGTTCTGTATGAACAAAACCAAACATGAATCGAAATAAGATTTACGAACACTAAACAGAAACTACAACAGATTTAGCCATGGTACAGAGAATAGAACACAAAACACGAGAAAAACTATCTAAATGGGAAGAAATTACCTTCTTTGGAGCAACAATACTAGGACGACGAGAAGATCGATTCCACCACTGTGAGCTTAACTTGAACAAGCAGAGAATCAATACACAAGAAAATTAGCTCTTGATTTTTCTCCTTTCAATGTATGAAACATCTATTTTTTGGATGGTAAAAATATTTTATTTAGGTCAGTAAGAAGAAATCTTTCAATTCCTCGGGAGAAATAAAAGTTCATAGTTCGAACATTTAATAGCATGGTCATCTATCTCAAAATAAAAGCATTTTACTCATACATAGGCACAGATAATCGAAAAGCAAACTAAATGAAGCACACACTTTTCAAAATACAATCTACAGCACCACTCTAGAACACCTGGCAAATTTAAATGGAGACTACGTTTAAATTATATGTAACATAATGAAACAAAAATTCAAAAAAAGTGAAGATTATTTAAAGCACAAATTGCATCTAACTCTTTAAGAACCCATAAAATGAAATATAGTCATATAAATTATGATTTTAGAATACTAGCGACAGGCGAGACTAATGAGCAAAAGGAATCTGGCATATATGAGCTGGGTGTTTGAATCTATCTTCATCGGTATAGCCAATATGCACTCCCATAAATTCCCCAATTCCTCAAATAATGCCGGAATTCTTCGAACCATTTCTCTACCTTCTCGGATGAAGGCGAAGAACAATTAGGGAAATCACCACAAGCCGTCAAAGTACTAAAAAATGCAGTGACAGTGAGCTTTACAATTGAGAATTTCATGGGTTGAAATGAGAAGGAGGTGAAAGTAGGGTTTAGGACTTGAGAGAAATGATATGGACAAATAGAAATTCTAAATCTGATTTGGGGCAAAACTATTATTTCACTGTTAAGTTGTTTGTATTGAGAGTTTTTTTATTTTTTATGATTTCTTTTTTTGTCAATAAGAAATGGCAGGGATAATTAAATATTTTGGAGGGAAAACAATATTTTAGTGAAAATTTTAGGAAAACTATAGGGCCAAAATTGTGAAGTGTTGTTTTTAAAATTATAAAAATAGCACATTTTAAAAGTGTATTCATAGGTGTAAATAGTTGTTGCTAATTATATCATGATATGACAATGCATAAAGGTGTAGCCTATAACACGAAAGAGCACGCTTTTCCAAGCGTTGCTAAAGTTAATGTGGTCAAAATGTAAAAACTAAGGCTACACTTTAAAAGTGTACCCAAAAATATTTAAGGCAATACTATACAAGCGTTGTCCAGATTTAGTGTGGCATTAGGCCTAAAATGTTGTAGTCAAGGTTTTCATGCATGGCTATCATACTTAGTACATGTTTGTGCTAACCCATATTTCTTCTAAGCTTTTACAAAGTGTAAGGTTTGGAGGCTTGAGTATTATTCTTGGAAGATAGGTTTCTAAGGAACATGTAGTTAAAGATTTGGTGAGTCCTAATAGCTTTGAGGATAAACCCATTATTACCTTTATGTCATTTGTTTTACTTTTAGAGCTTTTGTATGGGTTGTTCCCCCAAAGTATTATTCAAGTGTTGTAGATGGTTTGAGACGTAGTGTCATAGACTCCCTCTTAATTTTTATTAAGGACTTCGATCGTAAAGAAAAGTTTTAAATTTCCGCAAAATTTCCCATGTTATTATGCTATGATGTGCTAAGAGGATTGTATAAGACTCTTCGGAGTTTTGTACACCATCTTACGTTTAGGGGGTACCCTCGGGTCGTAACAGTCGGGTTCCAATGTGCCTAAATAGAAATGCTTCTATGCTCTCCAAACCCGAGGTGAACAAGAGGGTTCTCCGAATGTGGTTACCGTGCCTGAGATTAGAAGACGTCGACAACTATCTACTCTCACCTTTGGTAGTTACCTACCAACTATGTTTTAGTCTATCGAAGAAGAAGGGGGAGAGTTGTAGTCTGAGTCAGACTCACAAAAATATGTATAGCTGAAGCTCTATGGTTTCAATACAAAGGTAACACCTCATATATGAAAAGGGCTAGAAAGGGAAAATGGGAAAGGTCCACGAACCCAAAATGGTCCATGGACCCTTCACGGCACCCTAGATAGTCCTGAAGGGGACCACAGCCCGCTAAAGGGCTGGTGAACAATTTCCACAACCCGCCCAGGTATAGAAAACAAGACGGTGCCCCAGATGGCTCATGGTGACTTAGACGGCCCATCTAATGGGTCATCAAGTCACCCAGTCAGAAAGGGTTTAACCCCAAGTAATTATTAAGGACCATGGACATCTAAATGATTTGTGAAGCTTCACACTGACTATGAAGTCGTCCGTGAAGGAGACTGATCACACTTTGAAGTTTGGGACAATTTCAAATGATCATATCTTTCAGCACAAAATGAATTGGGTGGCTTATTAC
Source organism: Solanum acaule (assembly GCA_036250505.1). Classification (NCBI taxonomy): domain Eukaryota; kingdom Viridiplantae; phylum Streptophyta; class Magnoliopsida; order Solanales; family Solanaceae; genus Solanum; species Solanum acaule. Next base: position 50,923 of record JAJOOR010003556.1, read on the forward strand.
CTATCAAATTAAAGATCTTTGAGTCCTCTTTCTGACGCCACCAAGTTTACCTAATTTTGTGCTTGGAGTAAAACTTTATGCCTGTATTAGTGAAGCCCGGCGGGACAGGGCATCTTCACGACCCACTTGACGGACCATCATGATCTAGACGGCCCGTGAAGTCACACGTGAGAGGCACTTCGATAGTTTTAAGTCAGGGTCATTTTAGTCTTTTTCCCAATTGTTTTAACTCAATACTTTGTAGTTTTACCATCTACCCTATGCCCTATATAAACACTTTTACCCCCAAAATCACCATAATCAATATTATCTTAAATTTCCAAAAGTTGATCAAGTCATCATCTCAAATATTTCTCTCTCTAAGGATGAAGAAGAAGTCTAGGGTTTCAATATCAAGTCACCAAATCCTCCATTAATTTAAAACTTTTGGCATCAAGGTATGATAGTCTTCACCTATGAAGCTCTTTCCTCCATAGGGTTCCTAAATTCTTCAATTTTGTAAAGCTAGATTCCCCAATCAAATTAGGGTTTTATTCAATTGTCATGGGTTGCTTTCAATGTGATCCTATGATTGTTTTATGTCATCTTATGCATTAATTGAAGTAATTACATTTTCTAAGTTGAATTGTCATGAACCCATGCAAGATCCCTGATTTTGTCTATGGACCATGAAACATGAATTTATGAAGATACGAATGTCTTTTCTTTAGGAAATTGATGTAAATGAATTTGAAGATGCTTTGATTTTGAAAACATGATCAAGCTTATGAATTATTGAAAATGCATGTTTTATGAAATTAATGTGTATGACTTAAGGAAGCTTATACATGAATGTATTTATATGTTCTATGGAGCTTGGCCACATGACATGAACGACATCTATACTTGCCCTCAATGCTTTTCGAGCTATTTTTCTAAATTAGGTCTTGATTAGTATGGTATCCAGATATGGCATCAATAATTATAGATTACACTTCCAAAACTATTTCCATTAGTAGTAGGGCATTTATAGCATGAAGTGAATGACTATGGGCCTTAAAATCTATTATGAACAAATCATGGATGGTGAAAGGTTTTCTCATGTTTAGTCTAAGGGGCAACTCTAGGATGTTTCTAGCTTTGATTGGTTGATTAATTGTGTATTTCCATGGATGATAAGACAAGCAGCAATTTCCCATGTCACATAATGATAAGACAAGTTAATATTAACAACTATTCTATGGGATTTATGGTTAGCACCGAGTGGACAAGTGGTGACTACCTATGTCCCATAACTATGTGCCACCATAGGATGATTGTCTTAGATAGACGATGATGGTCTTAGATAGACATTAGCTAGTGGATCCATGTAAGCTAGAAGTCCATGGTCCTTACATTGACAAGTAGGACAATCTTTTTTCGGTGTGGGAGGAGTACACTAGATTACATGCTATAGCTAACATGGTCTATATGTCGGTTAAAGGGTACTTTCCACAATAATAAACCAAGGTTACTTTTAAAGTATTTCACATATATTTTAAATATGATTTAACTTGCATTGACTATGATCCCGATTTATGTTTTCTAACCCTTTTATATATTGTTTTAATTAGGATATTTCATGTCATGAAAAGTCCTTTTTGCATGATTTCATAACTCTTATTCATTGCTATCATACTTGGTATATTCTTTGTACTAACGTATACTCTTGCCTAAATTGTCTCCCAAATGTAGGGTCTGATGCTCCTATTCTACATACTCATTGCTAATGATCACCTTAGTAGCTTTTGAAGAGTGGTGAGTCTGCATGTTCTGAAGATCGAACCCTTTATTGCTTATTTGTCTTTAATTTTCAGATATTGTATATGATGGATGGGTTACGTCCCAATCACTCTTGATGTAATAGATGGCTTTGAGACTATGTTAGACTTCTGCTTTTTTTTACAAACTATTTGATATAAAATTGTCTTTCGAACTCTTTCAATGCTATGATCTTGTATGACGTATGCTAATTGGCTTGTGTAGGGGCTTTTGGGGTCTTATACGCCATGTCACGTCTAGGGGTACTTTGGGTCATGACAAACTTGGTATTCAGAGCACAAGGTTTAGAAAGGACCTAGGATGTCTCATAAGCCACATCAAGTAGAGTCTTGTTCATGAGTGTGAAGAGCACCATATTTATGAATATGAGGCTATAAGATGTTTAGGAAATTCCACTTCTTTCATTATTCTAATGTTGTCCGATAGAGTATAAATCTATATATCTCTATCCTACTATTTATCCAATGTTTTTCAGAATATTCCTCCGCAAAGGAATCCCGTGAGAAGGAATTTTCGTAAAAATATGAGACAAGAGGTTCCTCAAGTGGGTTAACCCTTTGGACGAGCAAGGGACTCATAATGAGTTTCGAGACGCATTTCATGTATTGGCCAAAGCTATGAAGGCTCAAGCAAATAGGGAGGTTATGGCTCCTGTAAACCCAAATGTGGGTACGAAGGAAACTACAGTGAGGGACTTTACTAGGTAGAATCCTCCAAAATTTCATAGGTCTAAAGTTGAGGAAGATCCTCAAGAGTTCATTGATGAGGTTTATAAGGTAGTGAGAATAATTATGGGTGTCACTTTGGTAGAAAATGTGGATTTGGCCGCTTACCAACTCGAAGGTGTTGCTCAAGTTTGGTTCAACCAATGGAAGGAAGATATGGCAGTAGATGCGGGTCCTCTTGAATGGGAGAAATTTAAGGTTGCTTTTCTTGATAGGTTTTTTCACCTTGAGATGACAGAGGAAAAGGTACTTGAGTTCATTAAACTTCATCAAGGAGCTATGAGTGCAAAGGAGTATGCTTTAAAATTCACGTAATTGTCCAAATATTCTCCAACTATGGTTGCCCATCCAAGGGCAAAGATGAATAAATTTGTGTCAGGTGCTTCTGACTTAGTGGTCAAAGAATGCCTAACCTCCATGCCTGTTAAGGAGATGGATGTCTCTCGTTTGATAGTTCATGCACAACAAATAGAAGAAGAAAAGCGTAAGGAGAAGAGTAGGGATTCAAAGAGATAAGAAGGGATAATAGTGAGTTCTAACATTCAAGGTCCGGTGGAGGCAATCGTTCTCAAAGTAAGGGTTGTAGTGAGAAAATTTCATCCGAGTGTCGGGAGTGTGGGAGAAAACATAAGGGTGAGTGCTTAGTCAGTTCAAATACATGTTTTGGTTGTGGAAACATAGATCATAAGATAAGAGGTTGTCCTTCGGTTGCTAGGAATGAGGGAGATAGTTGTTGACGGGCTCAACCCTTCCCTTTCTTAGGTCCTAGTAGTGGTCAGGAACAAAATAGGTTTTATTCTCTTCAAACTCGACAAGATCATGAGGGTTTCCCGAATGAGGTAATTGGTAAGTTATGGTATTTTAGCTTGTGGTTACGCATTCCTTGATATTGAGTGTTTCATTGGCTATGATAAGACACCATGTATGGTGATTTTGTTTGGAGTAGTCCTTCAACTCCTTGTGGAAACTTCTTAAGTTCTTACTTGTATCAATAGTTCCGTGGTTTTTAGGACTTTGGTGTTATGGTTGGGTTAAGGGAGATGAATATGAAAAGACTGGTGAGGTTTGCTCCCAAAGGGGAGATAGTGTGTTTCATGGTTGTGGTGTGAGTAGAACTATGTTGATTTTGGAAAAGTTCCTTGCTATGGCTTTGTATGTGAAATGCCGGAGGCAATGTGATGTCTTAGTATCCCTATCTTTTTCCTTCTATCTTTGGGTCTAGCTTGAGGCATTAGCCCTCATGGTTCACTCTTTAGGATTCTTGTATTTTAGTCATTCCCAAGTTTTCTCATGCATGCATGCTCGTGAAAAAATTGATTTTTGAAGATATGATTTAGCTTATTTGATTGCTTCATAATTATGTGCATTTGAGTACGAGTTGCATATAGACCTTATGAAATGATGTTTTGAACATGTTTTAGCTTGGAGTCGAGGTTCCTCCTTCGTTATGTGTATTTTTATGAAGTTGCATTAATGTTGAGTTGTTAGTTTATCTCCTACTCTTTTTGTGCTAGTTTGAGTTCCATTCGAGGACGAGTGTTTCCAAGGGGGAGATATTGTAACCCCTCGGGTTTGAAAAGGACTAGAAAGGGAAAACGGGAAAGGTCCACAAACCAAAAATGGACCATGGACCCTTCACGGCGCCCTAGACAGTCCATGAAGGGGACCACGACCAATTAAAGGGCTTGTGAACAATTTCCAGAATTTGCCCCAGGCAGGGATCACCTAGACAGTGCCCCAAACGGCTTGTGGTGACTTAGACGGCCTGTCTAGTGGGTCATCATGTCACCCAATCTGAAAGGGTTTCACCTCAAGTCACTCTTAAGGACCACAGACGTCTCAATGGTTCATGAAGCTTCACACAGACCGTGAAGGAGAATTATCACACTTAGAAGTTTGGGTCAACTTCAAACATGTATATCTTTTAGGACAAAATGAATTAGGTGGCGCATAACCTATCAAATTAAAGATCTTTGAGTCCTCTTTCCAACGCCATCGATTTTGCCTAATTCTGAGCCCGGAGTAAAATATATATGCCCATATTAGTGAAGCCTTGTCGAGAAGGGCATCTTCACCACCCACTTGACGGGCCATCATGATCTAGACGGCCCGTGAAGTCCCTCGTGAGAGGTACTTCGTCAGTTTTAAGTCAAGGTCATTTCAGTCTTTTCCCAATTGTGTTTAACTCAATACTATGTTGTTTTACCTTCTACCCTAGGCCCTATATAAACACTGTTACCCCCAAAATCACCCAATTCAATTCATTCTCTTAAATTTCCAAAATTTGATAAGGTCATCCTCTCAAATATTTCTCTCTCTAAGGAAGAAGAAGAAGTCTAGGGTTTCAAGATCAAGTCTCCAAATCCTCCATTAATTGCAAGCTTTTGGCATCATGGTATGATAGTCTCCACTTATGGAGATTTTTCCTCCATAGGGTTCCTCAATTATCCAATTTTGTAGAGCTAGATTCCCTAATCAAATTAGGGTTTTATTTAATTGTCATGGATTCCTTTCAATGTTGATCCAATTGATTGGTTCATATCTTCTTATGCATGAATTATAGTAGTTACATGTTTCTAAGTTGAATTCCCATGAATTCATGCAAGATCCATGATTTTTACTATGAACCATGAAACATCAATTTATGAAGATATGCATGTCTTTTCTGTATGAAATTGATGTAAATGAATTTGAGGATTCTTTGACTATGAAAACATAATGAAGCTTATGAATTATTGAAAATGCATGTTTTATGAAAGTAATGCTTATGACTCAGGTAATATTATAGATGAAGGTATCTATATGTTCTATGAAGCTTGGCCACATGACATGAACGACATCTAGACTTGCCCACAATGCATTTTAGGCTATTTTCCTAAATTAGGTCTTTCTTAGTATGGTATCCGGAAATGCCATCAATGATTATAGATCACATTTTCATAACTATTTCCATTAGTAGTAAAGCATTTCTAGCATGAAGTGAATGACTATGGGACTTAAAAGCTATTATGAAAAGATCATGGATGGTGAAAGATTTTCTCACGCATAGTCTAAGGAACTATTCTATGATGTTTCTAGCTTGGATCAGTGGCTTAATTGTGCTTTTCCAAGGATAATAAGACAAGCGGCAATTATTAATGCCCCATAATGACAAGACAAGCTAAAATTAATAATTATTTCATGGGATTTATGCTTATCACCGAGTGGACATGTGGCAACTACCCATATCCCATAACTATGTGCCACCATAGGATGATTGCCTTAGATAAACAATGATGGTCTTAGATAGACATTAGCAGTGGATCTACGTATGCTAGAAGTTCAGGGTCCTTACCTTAGCAATTAGGACAGTCTCTTTTTGGTATGGGAGGAGTACACTAGATTCCATGTTATAGCTCACATGGTCTATATTACAGTTATAGACTTATAGGCTAATTTCCACAATAATGAACCAAGGTCACTTATGAAGTATTTCCCACGTGTTTTAAAGATGATTTAACTTGCATTGACCATGATTGCAATTTATGTTTTCTAACCCTTTTATCTTATGTTTTAATTAGGTCATTTAATGTCATGAGAAGTCCTTTTTGCATGATTTCATGACTCTTATGCATTTCTATCATACTTGGTACATTCTTTGTACTAACGTATACTCTTACCTACATTATTTCCCAAATGTAGGGCCCGACGCTCCTATTCCGCATCCTCGTGGCTAGTGATCACCTTAGTAGATTTTGAAAAGTGGTTAGTCCTTATGTTTTGAGGACCAAACGCTTTATTTCTTATTATCTTTACTTTTCAAATATTGTATGTGATGGATGGGTTACATCTCAATCACTCTTGATGTAATAGATGTCTTTGAAATTATGTTAGACTTTTGCTTCATTTTTAACAAACACTTTGATATAAAAATTGTCTTTCGAACTCTTTCTATTCTATGATCTTGTATGATGTATTCTAAGTGGCTTGTGTAGGGATTTTTGGGCTGGGGTCTTATACATCATGTCACATCTAGGGGGTACTTTGGGTTGTGATAACGACGAAATCACAGCCGGTGATGAGGCATCTATAATTTTCAGGGATGGATACTTCTGCTCCACATCTGATGCTGACGACTACTATGGAACATAGTGAGCGAAAGGAAAACAGGAAAGCACAATGGGGGGAAACCACTACCCTATATACCTCTGAGTTTGAGGAATGGGAAGAAATGAGTGAAAATTGTAGAAGATGACATGGATGAACTAGCTAGCTATTGGAAGTCTCCATTAATTGGTTTTTCATAGGAGACACTCCATACATGAAATCCATGGAGAATTTTATGTGAACTAACTGGAAAATGGAACATCCGCCTGAAATCCTATTGGACGATGAGGGTTACTTTGTGTTCCGATTTGATACTAAAGAGGAATGTGAATAAATACTTCATGAGGGTCCATACACGTTCCAAAATAAACCATTTGTTCTACAAAAATGGGAATTGAACTTTGAATTTAACCCGGATTGTATCACACAATTCCAAAGTGGGGGCCAATTCCTGGGTTATTGATGGGTTACTAGTAGAAGGATGCGCTTAGCAAGGTTGCAAGTGTGATTGGGAAACCTATCCACACGGATAATTTTCACAGTTGATATGACACAAATTTCTTATGCAAGGTTCTTGGTAGAGGTTGATGTGGCTCAATCGTTGTTGGATAACATTTATATCTCCACCCTTCCCCCCACCCCTATAGTGATTTTCAACAATCAGTGGATTATGATTGGAGGTCTAAGTTCTGTTCTACATGTATTATGTTTGTCCATGAGCTTCCACACTATTGGAACAAGAATGATAGGTATGTGATTGAAGGATAATTTCAGGAGAAGAATAAATGAAAAAAAAAAAAGAAACAGGAGGAGGTCACAGCATCCCGTGTGGAAATAAAAGCAGTGTCAAGCTACCAAAGGTGAGACAAGGATGGTTAAGACTAAAATTCCATTTCTAGAAGAGACAATGAATGAGGATGTTTCAAAGGAACCAGAACTAGTGGCATCATCTAGTTACTTGATATGATCGATTATGCCAATACTAAATAGCTTCCAAAGTCTACAATGGAGGCATCCACAAGTACAAGCGACCCCATGGGTCTTCACCCACCATGAGATTATTTACGTTGAATGATAGATGTATGAATCGGCCCTACAAACAGAAAGAGGTCAGGCTATTTCTGAAATAATAACAAGGTGGATGTAGTGGGACTCATTGAAACTAGAGTAAAGGAAAATAAGGCTCAAAACATTATTAAAAAGTTAGGAGTTGACTGGAAATCTTGTTGAAACTATCCAGTGGGGAATAAGGGAAGAACCTGGTTACTGTGGAAGAATTCAGCCCAAATCCAATTAGAAAAGCTAAGTGAGAAACACATCTATTGTATGCTCAGTGACAGTACAAGTGACTTTAAAAGTAAGCTCATAGTTATGTATGCCAAGAATAACAGTCCTACGAGAGCTCAACTTTGGTTAGAGCTGATTAGGATAGGGAGACTAACTCATGAGTGCTGGTTTATAACATGTTACATCAATAATGTCCTCCCATCAGAAAATAGAGATCCCCTGTTTTTCCAGGTGAAACTTAAGACTTACAGGCTCACATACACACTTTAGAACTTACAGCACTGAAATCCATAGGGTGCCATTATACTTTTTGTAATTAACAATAGGGAAGTAACAGAGTTTACTCTAAAATAGATGGGAATTTGCCAACTTTCCCTAGATGACAGCTCATAGTCATGTGGAAGCTGACTACCTAGGCTCTGGTATATCTTATCATTCCCCTATACTAATACAGGTGTGTCCCCCCCCCCCCCCTCTACCTTATTCAAATCCTAAGCCATTCAGGTTATTCAAAACAATTCTCTATCATCCAGATTTTGGTAGTAGAAGTTGATGAAGGTTGGCAGAAGCAGGTTAAGGAAAAGAAATGAAACGATTGTGGAAAAAATTGAAACACGTGAAGATTAGATTAAAGGATCTAAATACTTACATGTCATCTTTTGGTCAAAAATTGGTGCAGGCAAGACAAGAGTTAGAAATCACTTAGAGCAGCTTAGTGTAACACCCCTCAAAATGAAATGGGATAATTAGAGCTTCACATGCGTGTTAGTAGTTGATAAACTTGTATAAATGTTTGAAAATGAGTTTATAGGTCAGTTTAGTTGAGTTTGAAGTCAAACGTCAAAGCGACGTTCAAGACGTTCGAAAACTAGTTGTTTGCATGCTAGTGTGTTCTAGTGTGTCCTGCATGTTTTTATGTGTTGTTTGGAGTCTAAAATCAGTGGAGGTGACCCTAGTGTCTTAATAAATGTTTTTAGGGTCAAAAAATTTGGGTACGACTCCCTGGGACCACCCTAAGGGTCCCCGAGGAGGACCCCAACCCTTGGCTAAACAAGCTGCCAAGGCAACTTGAAAATGTGCTTGGAGGGAGCATATCCGCGTCGCGGACTAGCTCCACCAAGGGCCAAATGTTTGGTCTGCATCGCAGACGTATCGCGGACTCTTCTGTCTCGAAATTTAATTTCCAGAAACTTGCGGGAACACTTCCGCATCGCGGACCTGTGCCTCGACGAAATCTGCGAAAATAAAACTCAAGTTTGACTTGTTTAAAAAGGTCCAACTAAGTGGGGGGTAGTTTGGGTACTTTGGGAAATTATTATAAACGGTTATTCTACCTATTTTAGGGTATATTAAATGGTTAAAACCCCAAGACCTAGAATTAGACCTCATTATCAATTGAACATTCCCTCTCAAATAAATTTCTCTATCTAAAACTCCATGGAAACCATTGATGAAGCTTCAAGCTAGGGGATGGGTTCCTACTGATTTCTCCTTCAATTCCTAAGGAAATTAATCATAAAGGTATGGGGATTTTATCTTTGATTCTCCTTTCAATCAAAGTGATTTCAATGTTTTTCAAAAACACTAAAAACCCCAATTTCAATTCTAAGCTTGGGTTCTTGCATGAAAGTATTTCAAATGATGATTTAT
>JAJOOR010003558.1:0-25424 GCA_036250505.1 Solanum acaule
TCAATTCTGTTAGATAGCAGTTAGTTGATCAATTCTGTTACTTAACGGACTAGGAGTTTAATTAATTAGTCTGTTAAAGTATTAGTTAGAAGAGTTAGTTAGATGACAGTGAGGCACATGTATAGAATGCCTTATATAAATACTTGCATTGTAATTGATAAAGTTCAGTTTTGGAGTAATAGAATCTTCTTCTTCTTTCTCACTATTCTCTCTGTAAGATTCAATACAAACTATCAGAATGGTGAATTTTCTATTTGAACTATACATATACGCTAACTAGACCAAGAGAGAAAATATATATAAGAGAAAGGATAGATAAAATTTAATCCAATAAATAAAAGGAAGACATTTTAAATCATTTCTAATACGTTAAGAATATTTATACAAAAAATTAAAATACTTTTGATACAACATATCAAACTATCAATAAAAATTAATATCATTATAATTAATCCTAAAAAAACTTTGTCATCCAACTAACTACCCCCATTATAGAATGTAGAATAGTTTGTGCTAGTAATCATGAAAATGAAAATAAAAATAATTTTCTTTTCTCAAGACAACTAATTTTCTATTTCTATTGTTTTTAAAAAAGAAATTAGGAAACGACAGCACTCCAAAAGGTGTAAAGCAATTTTAGGCATATATACCAACCTACATATTCCCACCTCGCGCCTTAGGCCTAATTACAACTCTACCCCGAGAATAATCTATTTTTCTCCTCACTGTTGTCAATATATCTCGTAATTTTATCAATCTACAAGGGCATTTCAGCACCTCCTCCCTCTTCCACCACCTCGCCACCTTCTTTCTCCAAATTCTCCATTATCACCACCATCAATACGTCGACGTTTTGATATTTGTACGATGCCGGAGATAGAAAGGCATAGAACAAGGCATAACCGACCGGCGATTCGAGAACCGGTGAAACCGAGAGTACCACTGAGACTATTGTTCCGAGTAGCTTCGGTTGCCGGTGGAATTCAATTCGGTTGGGCGTTACAACTATCACTGCTCACACCTTATGTGCAAGAGCTTGGAATACCGCATGCTTGGGCGAGCATAATATGGCTCTGTGGACCGCTTTCAGGTTTACTGGTTCAGCCTTTAGTAGGTCACATGAGTGACAAGTGCACAAGTCGGTTCGGTCGTCGGCGTCCGTTTATTGTCGCCGGAGCAGTATCGATCATGATTGCGGTGTTGATTATCGGTTTCTCCGCTGATATTGGATGGCTTTTAGGTGATCGAGGTGAAATAAAAGTGCGTGCTATAGCGGCGTTTATCGTAGGGTTTTGGCTTCTCGATGTTGCTAATAATATGACTCAAGGACCTTGCAGAGCTCTGCTTGCTGATCTTACACGTAAGTTTTTCAATTCAATTTTACAGCTTGATGTTCATTTTTTTTTTCTCGATTTGTTTATTGCTTGTGAATTACTCTGCTTTCTGATTCTTCTTTTTTACGCTGTTCAATAGCTTAAATTGAATTAACCAATCAACTGTAATTTATCATTTGATGCATTTAATTGTTTAGTGCTTTCTAAGGAAGATGAAGCTTCAAACATCTTCGCCTATTTTCTAATGGAATATTTAGCTTTCTTCAGCATAACTCCATAAGAAATGGAAATGCAATAGATGTGTTGTTCTACTTTTTTGACGGTAAAAAACGTATGAGGCGCACTAGTTCAGCTCAAGTAGACAAAATATCCCTGCACCGATGGTGCGGTGACCTTCTCTGTATCCTAAATTCTCTCATTCTCTCTCTTCCTTTGTTTCCTTCCTTTATTTAATTCTAATGGCCGATGTACATCTATTGAGTTGAGCCATGACGATCATGGGACTTGGGAGAGTATCTTAGGGCAGGTTTGACGTTACTATTAAAAATTGTTTATTTTTAGAATGACTTTTTAAAAATAGTTTTTCATAAAAGTGTTTTTGAAAAATAATAATTTGTGTTTGGTTAATTTATTTTGAAAAATGTTTTTGATAAGTAAATTATGTTTGAATAATCTTTTACTCCTTTTGTCCCAATTTATGTGACACTTTTCATTTTTCGAAAGTCAAATAATTTAAGTTTCACCGGGAGTTTGCACATGGAATTTTCAAATTTCTTGAAATGAAATTTATATATTTGTAAACTACGTAAAAAATACTATAAGTCACAATAATTGATAATTCAAAATGTTTAAAGGATCTATGAAAAACTTACGGTCAAAGATAGATTCTTGAAATCCGAAAAGTGCCACATAAAATGGGACGGAGGGAGTAAAAAAAATAGTTTTGAGAATCAAATTACGAAAAATGACAACTATCAATGCACTTTTAATATTAAGATTATTTATAGAGAGAAATTATTTTAAATATCTATTATAAAATTTTTAATTAAATTTTATATTTTTATTAAATTAAAATATACATATTCAAATTTTAATCAATTTTACACATAGATGAATAAAATAAATAAATATTGATAATATTAATATGATGATTTAAATATAATTAAAAATATCAAGTAAACTAAATTTAAAATTATTTCACAAATTAAATCTACCACAAAAATAAATAAATATTAGGGATAAATTGATAAATATGTATATATGGTTTGGATATTTTGGTCTTGAAAAAAATAATTTTCTGCTTTTCATTCTATTTTTTTTAAACAATTTTTTTTAGCTTTTTCCACACAACATGAAAACTTGTTCTGCTTCCATTCAAAAGCACTTTTATTGATTTGCCAAATACCTTATCTCAAAATAAGTGTTTTTGACCTCCCAACAACAATGTCAAATACTCTTAATTATACGTTAGTCTTCTGCATACCTATATGTTTGTAAAACCAAATATTGATTTCGTTCCGATGAATTTTAGTGGTTTGACGTTTGATTTGTGAGATTATTGCATTCTGATGATTTTTAACCAGCTATAGAAGGTTAAATTAAACGACACTATGGAATTGGATGACAAATTATATGGACTAAGCTATATTACCTGCCAAGAGCGGATCTAGAAATTTTGCTGAGCAGGATCAAACAGTTTTGAGAAATTCTCTCTTCCTTGTAACCCTAATGATAAAAAATGGAATATTTATGTATTTTACACATCTCCCCAGAGTACTTGACATATTTGTTATAGTGATCATTTTGACAAAATTTCATTGTTAAATTGGAATAGAGTACTTCGTGTTGGAAATTTAACATACACAGAAGCTAAAAAGAATACAAGTTGCAAATTTACCAATTCAAAATGACTAGATAATAACGAAGTTACCTGTTCAAAAAAAAAATGACTAGATAATAATTTAAAAAGTTTAGTACACTATTTTTCATCCTTGATATGTGAAGTAGGATTGCGAGCTCCAGTCAAACACTGTATTTGAATTAGTGGTTTCTGTTGCCATAACCTTTACTTATGGTGCATGACTAAAGATAATTTAAAAATTTGTGTAACAATTTTTCAAGTTCTTAAACTCATTCTTCATGAATCATTTGTACATGTCAATAAGGTTTTAGATAACTTTTCAGATTTGCACAAAATGGTGCAAAATTTGAAGCCACTCCTTAGAATATTTTGATAAATCATTGCATAGCTTAACAGGGGCAAAAGTCAAGTAAATAAAGGTTAAATTCCACTGTTTAGTTAATCATGCCTGGGAAGGTCACTGCGATTGTCCCCACTCAACATCAATTGATTTTTGCTTCCATCGCTGATACACAATTGCATTGACAAAAAATTAATGTCCATTCCACTGCTGAAAGTAGCAGAAACATTACGGTTGGAAAAGAGCACTGATGTCAATTGGGAATAAATCATTCCTATTAATTTACAATTGGTGGTTCAAGCAATTAAAGGTGAAAAGATCATATACCAGTATTACTTATTATGATCACACTATTATTTCTTCTTTGATCAGATTCCTCAAATCACACATAGATCAAGTAGCTCAGTGTATTTATTTGAGTTTCCCCTTTTTGCTTTAGTCCCTATCACTATTGGTTCGAACTAGTTAGCGCAGTGAGAGGAATGGCTCAATGGTGCCTAATGTTTGGCACTAACTATATCATAGTCCTTGACATTATCCACTTAACGTGTCTAGCCTGAACATGCCAAGGAGATATGGCTTTTTATTCCATCCTTTGACTTGATTATTAATTCTTGATAGAGTAAGAACAAACTCGTCATGTCTGGTCAATTTCCTATCAAAAGCCAAATGCCTGCTCTATAAAACGGTAGGTCCTGAGCTCACAACATTTGCAATGGTGAGTTGAACAAGTAAGAACCATCTTTTTACTCTGTATCCATCTGTGAACTGTTTCTTTTGATACAGTATTATCCAAGCAAGTACCCAGGAGGTACTGCAAAAAGGAAAAGAACAGAATTACATAAGTCTTGAAAAGACAACAATCATTCATCTCAAAGAATCTATTTAGTTTAGCACAACTGAAAGTTCATCAATTTTACTTCCGTTAAAGCAGATTAAATTCTCTATGCATTTATACTTAACAGCTGCAATCTGCTTCCTCTCTCCTTCAAAACACCTTCTGTTTCTTTCCAACCGGATACTCTGCATACTGCACAGAGGGGCTGTCCTCCATATTTTCTCATTTATGCTTCCAGTTTTCTGCACTTTCCATATTAATACAGAACTATTCAAATCTCGTGGCATGACCCAATGCATTTCAAACACACATAACAAAACTGTCCAAATCTGCCAAGAAAATTTACAGTAATCAACAAATGGTTTGTTGATACCACTTCCCTTTGACACAGAAAATACCTACTACACTGTGAAAATCCTCTTCTCTGTTACATTTCTTAAGTCAGCCAAGCACTTCTAGTTTCCACCCACCCAAAGCAAGCAATTTCAGATGGTGCTTTTGTCTTCCAAATCATCCATCTGTGAACTGTTTATATGAGAACAAACAAAAACTAGTTAAAGTCTTGGTATCACATATTTAGAAGCATTTGGGGGTTCTGGAATTTTACTTTTAGTTCAAGTGCTTGAGTGAATAATGGACTGCAGAGTGTTTTTGAGAGGGGAGAGAGATAACAAGGGGTAATGGGAGATGTGTGCTTGTGGTGGTGTTGATTTTGCGCAAACTTCATTCTTGGAGCATGATATATCATCATCACCTTCTTTTCTCTCTGAGATAAGATTTTGAGCTAATTGCCTAAGAAATGTTCATAATCTAGCTCTTACAGGAGCCTTTACCAGCAGCAGTGACCATATATTACCTCCATAAGAACTGCTAATGAAAAGAAACAAAATCAGAATTAGCTAGTTTTCTTAATCCCCTTGTGCAGGATAGCAGTAGCAAATAAGAAGCACTTGCTTGTTACTAAGAAGATTGTGGAGTCTTATATCTCAAAAAGAAATGATTATGGAGTCTAATGATTAGGTCTACTTTGTCTACATACACTGTGTGCTCCTTGTTCCTTTTTAGTCTTAAGTCTTAATTTAGTTGTTAATAATATTATATACCCTATCTAAGGAGCTAGTAAGACCTCCTAAATTTGCATAATATCCTCACTTTGTTGAAGCTAACTTACGTATCCAAAATTCAAAAGAAAATCTCATTTTGTCGATTTTGACCTCTAATTTCAACCATTTAGGAGAAAGTAATACTGAAGCATAAGACATTAATCTCATTTTATGGATTTTGACCCCTAGTTTCAACTATTTTGGAGAAAATAACACTTAAGCATAAGAAAAGACATAATGGTGAAAATGGAGGCTACAGTCTGTCAATGCTCATGGGGTTTGAAGAAGAGGACCTCCATGGGATGATGAATGGAGGGATGGTGCTATTCCAGAGATGATACAGCCACCAAAAGAAAAGGCTTGGTAGAGCTTAATTTTTCAGGGCGAGATATATCAGTTTTACATTTTTGTACGACTTCATTGTCATTTATTTGTGCATATTTATATCATGAATTTGCCTTCAAACTAGTGACATTTCCTCTGCTTTCTAATATGCAGAAAAGGATCATAGAAGAACTCGGGTAGCAAATGCATATTTTTCCTTATTTATGGCCATTGGTAACATCCTTGGCTTTGCTACTGGATCTTACAGTGGCTGGTTCAAGATCTTCCCTTTTACTCTCAACACTGCATGCACCATCAACTGTGCCAATCTAAAGGCTGCTTTTATTCTTGACATTATTTTTATTGCAACAACTACATGCATTAGCATATCAGCGGCCAATGAGCAGCCTCTAGATCCCAGTCGTGGTTCCTCTCATACCAGAGAAGAGATTGGCGAATCAAGCCATGGTCAAGAAGAAGCTTTTCTCTGGGAGTTGTTTGGAATTTTCAAGTATTTCCCAGGTGTTGTTTGGGTGATCCTGCTTGTCACTGCCCTGACATGGATTGGATGGTTTCCGTTTCTTTTGTTCGATACTGACTGGTTTGGTCGAGAAATTTATGGCGGTGAACCAAATGATGGAAAGAATTATAGTGCAGGAGTGCGAATGGGTTCATTGGGTCTAATGTTGAATTCTGTGCTTCTTGGACTAACTTCATTGTTCATGGAGAAGCTCTGTCGAAAATGGGGGGCTGGTTTCACATGGGGAGTTTCAAACGTGGTCATGTCTCTCTGTTTTATAGCCATGCTTATAATTACTGCTGTTAGGAGTAACATAGACATTGGCCAGGGTCTTCCACCGGATGGCATTGTGATTGCTGCGCTGGTTGTATTTTCTATTCTTGGGATCCCACTAGCTGTAAGTTGCTTTATTTTGAAGTCACAACCAGAAGTTATTTTGCACTATTACACAGGCTTATGTGTAGAACTAGTTAAATTAAAACACCTCTAAACCACTTATATTCTTAATCTTCGAAATTTTTTAACAGCAGGGGTATATGTACAGCTGAATTGTGGTTTACAGAGTTTGTTATTGTTGCAATGTAATATAGAAATTCGGTCTGTATGAAATAATCTTTTCATGTAAGATGCCTGGCAAATGTAGCACGATACAGAAAGAAATTTGAGGTTACTGTTTCAAAAGGATTCAGTTTAAGCACAAGTTCCATGGGAGCTTAGAAGAGAGCTTTATTTATGTATATCACTGTATAATGCAAGTCATTTTCTGCAGATAACATACAGTGTTCCATATGCTTTAGTATCCTCAAGGATTGATGCTCTTGGGCTTGGACAAGGTAGATTGAGTTTTGTCTATTTTGATCAATATTCTGTAGGTCAAATAGAAAATAGAGCATCAATTACAACTTCAACCTTGCAGGCTTGTCAATGGGTGTGCTGAACCTGGCAATTGTGTTCCCACAGGTATAAATTTTGCTCTGTTTCTATGGGTTTTCTCCAAAACAAGAACAGTCTGTAGAAAGTGGCCCAAAAAAAATAAAATCAAAGCCTTTATGTAGATGGATGTGCCACAGGTGCATTGTGTTGCCTCTTGCTAGTTTGCTCTTGTAGCTGTTATCTGTTGAGCCCTTGGTTAGAGTTAAAAAAAATGATGCAAGGAGTGAACCGTTGTAAATGATGGAATCTAGAGTATCTTTCAAGCGAATACAGAACATTATTCTCATGGGTGTTTCCACTAGGAATTTTTGCTGCACCTTTATAGCATGTATCCTATCATTTCCTGAAGTTATATAGGCCACTGAATGAAAAGATATTGTCATTGGTTGCAGATTGTGGTTTCACTGGGAAGTGGGCCATGGGATGAGCTATTTGGTGGAGGCAATTCACCAGCCTTTGTTGTGGCTGCGCTTTCAGCATTTGCTGGTGGACTTCTAGCCATCTTGGCGATTCCTCGAACACGGGTTGAGAAACCCAAGATCTTTGCATGAGGTAAGCTGCTAATGTCTCTGTTTGAACTCCTTTCTATTCTACTTGTCCACCACATTTAAATTATCTATCTCTAGTTTTCTGAAGAGCAGGCTGTTGAGCCAACTTTTCCTGTTTAAGGACCTTTAATAGGGCTCGAATTCATAGTTGCTTGACCCATTTCGTTTCCCAAAAAAAATAGATAAAATAGTTATGCAAAAAGTGATGCCCTCATTCAGTGGCGGAACCAGGATTTTTGCTAAGAGTATTCAAAATATAAAAAGTGAACACACGAAGAAGCTCAAGGGATTCAATATTTACTATATTATATATATAAAATTATTTGACCTTGTATATACTGTATATTTATTGGCGCTCCCCTAACTCCACCCCTGTCCTCAGTCTTGTGTATCATCTCTACATTCATTGTCTCGAACTCAGACGTCTTCTTTTATTCCAACGTTTTAGTAAACATATCTCTGGAAGCGTAGCAAATGAACAGAGTGGAGGCAATTCACTCCTAATTTGTCCTTATGGGCACTTAGCATTGCGTTCTAAGAATCTGTTAGTATATCAGTATTCCTAGTAATTATACTTTAGATTAGTAGAAGTTACTGAAAAAATGAGGAAGCCTTTATCCCTCTTATTATTTACGTTCTCCTATTTGAATACATCTGCAAAACTATTTAATCTCCAGAGCTTGAGGACATGCAACAAAAGAAATATTGAAAAACACGTTCAAGAAAACATTTTGCTTTAACAGACACATAAACTGCATAACTGGTGTCAATAATTTCTTCCTAATTGTGAAATAGAACAAATAATTTCTCATTAACTTGATTAAGTAACAACAATGTATATATTAGAGGTCGTCCTTTATATAGTAGTTCTAGACTATGTACAATATGGAAAGTATTCAAACCTCTATACTACTAACATAATTAAATCTATAAGATTTTTCTTATTTAAGTACGACTAACCTGGATATGTATGCTTTTAAATACACATTTTCTTTATATTCCAACACTAATCTAACACATAACTACAACAGTTTAGGAATATCCATAGATTCTTAACAAGATATTGACTGATTAAAATATTTGTAGATAACACACCCCTAAGTTAAGATGTACAAATTATCTACTCTTTTTACAA
The DNA here is from genome assembly GCA_036250505.1 of Solanum acaule. Classification (NCBI taxonomy): domain Eukaryota; kingdom Viridiplantae; phylum Streptophyta; class Magnoliopsida; order Solanales; family Solanaceae; genus Solanum; species Solanum acaule. Next base: position 8,937 of record JAJOOR010003558.1, read on the forward strand.
AAATAATCAATCTTCTCCTAGCGACAACAAAAACAATTTCTTCATATCTGTTCATGTCTCAGTGGACAAATAATTTATCTGGTACTTGTGCTAGTGGGAGGTAGCAAATATCTCATAGAATTAATTAAGGTACGCGAAAACTGGCTCAAACACCATGGTTATAAAAAAATTGATATTGAATCCTCAAATATATTTTGTTAGAATATCAACTAACTAGTCACTTAAATTAAGCAAAACTAGTCAAAACACATATTTTTATTGATAACCGAGACAATTCCTGAAGGCTAATGATGCACGGTTCGAAACTCTGTGGATAGTGGGTTGCCCCTCTACCCTAGTCGCAATACATTCTGATTCCATCTTTTATCTTATAAAAGGACAATCTTTTTAGTATGTTCATTCTTGGTTACATGAATTTTTAAGCTACATGCAGCACCACTTGATTTTCAAATAAGTTGCAATTTTTAATTTCTTCAACATATGAACTCTAATAGAACTAGCTTTAACCATATAAGCCCACATATGACTAAATGCATGGTTTGATACTGTCTTCTGCATTTAATCTGGCCACCACATCTTATTGTTCTAGTGTTTCAAAATATTATATTACCAGTTAAAAATAAAAGGCAATGCTTTGAGGCAGACGCTCTGGTGGAAGGAGATCATATCCAGTTTCAATCAAAATTCAAAATAACCCATAATCTGTGTGGGATGCAACTGAGATGTCTGATCATATCATTGTTAGATAATTGTGCATATCATTAAACGTCGATATTGACCTTGAACCTTTTAGAGTCTCCTGTTTAAAACCAGCCTTAACATTTAGGTTCAAATTGACTATCAAAATATACATCATATTTCTTAGTGATGATTTCTAATATCTTTTAATGTCTAGTAATACTCTCTAGAAGCTATATCTATTCAACTATTACTACTACCTCAATCCTAAAATAGTTAAGGTCAATGTATCAATCCGCCTTCTCAATTCTAGTTGGGCTCCTTCCATTTGACTAATTTGTTTTTTCAGGACAACTTAGGAGTTCTCCAAAACTTAGGTTTCTCTAAATGTTACACTTAGCCTACCAAATTTATCAAATAGTTAAGGTTAATGTATCAATCCTCCTCCTCAGTTCTATTTGGGCCCCTTCCATTTGACTAAATAATTTATTTTTCAGGACAAATTTGGAGTTCTCCAAAACTTAAGTTTCTCTAAATGTTACACCTAGCCTACACAGTCATATAACCTCTAACCAAACTTATCAAACACTGGACGAAATGTAAGTGTCCATATGACTTAACCTTAATAAGTGTAACTAGTTAGTATCACTTACACAAGTGCTTTGCTTCCATTGGGTAGAAGGTAGTAGGTAGTAGAGCATTGACTTGTTTCCCTTACCAATATTGTTATTATTACTCCCATATTATGTTATTCTTCAATTCTATTATCACATGTTGTTTCCTTTGTTTCGGTCATCGTATTTTTTTGTTGCTACTGTTCTCTTCTCCATTATGCTAGCATGACTGCTTTTCTACTGTATTTCCTTACGATACTTGATTTTATTATGTGTTGCTCGAGCCGAAGTTCTATTGTAAACCACCTCTCTACTTTCACAAGGTAGGGATAAGGCTGCAAACATACCACCCTCCCCATACCCCATTTGTGGGATACTGGGATTACGCTGTGATTGTTGGTAGATGTAGATGTCACGAATTGTTTCAGGAATCAAGTTTTAGATTATGGTCAAAGCATATTATTCTTGTTATTGTTTATTTTTCCTAGATGCATTCAAGGTGTGGTCTAGATGTCAATGAAGTTTAAAACACCATTGAAAACTAAAGAGTGCACTATAATTATTTAATCTCATGTTTAGAATCCTTTTCCAACCAAGTCATTGAAGAAATGCATTGAGAATTTTTGCATAAAAATGATATGTTTTCCTCATTTACATGCAATGCACATGCTTACAAAGTTGCGACCTTTAAGAGGCTTTTAATCATTGAAAAGAATTTATAAAGTTAGAGAGTATTGATTAAGCTCTTTCTAAAATCTGCTATTTCTAGCCATGTTATTGAAGAAATACCTTGGAGTGTTTTTGCATAAAAATGACAATTTTTTCCCCATATGCGTTCTTACAAATTTGTGATTGTAAAAGACTTATCATCTGCTTATTGACACTTGTGGTCACTCTATAGGGATTTCCTGAGTCTATTTTTCCTATTGGACTATTGTCTACTTTTTCTTGAGCTGCTGGGTCATAATATTTTTGTTCTCTGGGTAGGCTATTTTGTCATATTGGAAGATGAGATTGATGGTGGTGGTAATTGTCCACATTGGCCCTGGCAGCCACTTGATATTTCTGTTGTGGCCGTTTTGAGTATTGCTCAATCTGAATGCTGAAGAATTCGTGGAGGTATACTGTTGTATTCTATTTTTTTTGAATTTTATGATCAACCCTCAATTTGCATTACCTTTTTGTAAATATAGCTCTTCCACTCACTTGGTACTGATTCTAGCATTCAAGATTGCTTTTCGTGTTCATCATTTATTTACTTAGTTACTCAAATTTAGCCACTGATTGGTGTTTCTCCACTTTCTAGATTAAGCAAATCTCAAATATCAGTACAAACTGTACAAGCAGTGTTCAGTATATAAAGCACATAGTCTTTGTGCATTTAATCTATCTCCGAGTATAGTTTTACTCTGTAAATAGTACTCTTTTTCAGCTGCAAAGGCATTTATCACATCCATATCGCAGAAGGCTGTATATAGTACTCTGTAATTGTGCTCTGTTAGGCAAGGCTATAATAAAAGTCATCTCATTATTGCTGCCAGCCATTTATAGATTGTTAGCTTTAACATGCAACAAAAACTATAATCAACCTAGTATAGTAATAATGAATATACTCTGGAGTTATAATCTCGAGCATACATAATGGCACCCTAAACTTGTGATTCCATGGACTGATTTTTTTCCTGCCCAAATCATCACCCACAGGGAGTTAGAACCAATTTGTGATATATAAAATAACCTGGCTTTTAGATGCCCGTTATCTATGAAGATGGAGGATACATACATGAAAACCAATCTGGAACATTATCAGGGCCATCTTTTCTGTAGCTCAAAACCACATCTCTTGCACCAACTATATTTCCTATGTACGTCAAAAGTGGTGTAGTTGAACTCAAAATCATTAACTCATAAGATCACGGAGAAAATTATTTCTCAGCACCCAGTCTCATGCTCAAGATTGTCAGGATGTACAGAATGTTCCCTGCACGAGCAATGACTGAATAGGCAATTTGATAGCATACATATAAAACCCTCGAGTCCAACTTATGTGCAATTAGATCCTTACTGAAACCTTTACATTTGAGCTGCCGATAGCATGTAGTGCAAAAAGATTATTCACTAAACTGTGATGAGAACAAGTTTCGTGTCAGATGTTCCATCTTATTCTGCTGTAAACACAGCAGGACACAAGTTTGCGTCTCTTTAATGTCTGATATGCTATTTGGGATCAAAGTTGTGCTTTTGTCAACCATTCATGGTCATGGAGTCTGTGCCATAGCTAATAATGCTGAAAAGAAGTGAAGTTGCAGCTAGGGATCCTTATTAGTCATCAGGCTTTATTCTTTTACCAAAAATATCATGTTTTTCGCAAGCTTACTTGCTTTAGTGATATATCAAGGTGCCCTGGAATCTCATGCAGTTTGCACATGACTTTGGTGAATTCATTTTATAAAATTTTGGTTGGAGGCTAACAGTTCCGGCAGACTGAGCCCTTGATTAAGACATAATTAATCTTTCACTATGAAATTTGTGTGTATTGGAAGCTTGTCTGATAAGAAAAGGTTCCCTTTTCTAATATTCTCTCTTTTCTTGTAGCTTTCTTGTGTGCTTGGGAATAAATTCCTACTGTTATTGCATATCAGAATCTATAAAAGTTCTTCCTTCCATGTAATGCTTACATTTAATAAAGGTGATTGGTACTATTCATTCAAACAACATTGGAATTTTAGTTGTACAATGGCAAAATGCAATGCATTAGTAGACCTGAAGATATCTAGAATAACATCATTGTCTGCTTAATGTGAAAGATTATGAAGTTTAATCGCACATTCATTGATATTTCCTTTTCGCATCGAAAGACCTGTAGATTGTGGTTACAATGTGTGACTTTGGGGGTGAGATAAAGACTAGAACCAGAAGATACTGGAAATGAAATTTTTTTAGCTACCATTCTTTTTCTGTTTTTTTTTTTGGAGAAAAAGTGGAGAATTAGAATCAGTGAATTTGTTCTGTAGTGTACAGAGCTATCATGCTTGAGAAAATGTTGAAACATATTTAAGGTGTGACATCTCTGGTGGAAGAGGACATGACAATCGCTAAAAAAAATTCTTTTGCTATTCTAAAAGGCGATTTTGACGTACTAAACTTGGCATATATTACATGCTTAAAAGTTAATTTGGTGGAAAAATGTTGTAGAAGGAGAATAAAAACTTGGTGCAGATGAATTGGAAAAGCCGTACTTGTGAATCAGATCCAATGTTAGATGCTAACACTCTGTCAATTTTGGTTCATTACGATCTGATAGCATCAGCTCCATATGCATATTGCTGTAATTGTGGATCCCCACCTCCCATCTGGGATATTGAGCAAAAAATCGCTACCATATTACTATTTTATTTTTAAGTAGAAGAGCGGTGAAATACATTTTTTAAACACAAGTAATGTTATTTTAGTAGTGTACTTGCATTTTTTTTTGGGTTGTTGTTCAAGTACTGAAGAGTGAAATAATATTTTCTTTGAATTGACAAGCATTATTCAATTGTCCCAAGTTATGTTATCATTTGTTTCACGTATACATGTTGGTGGATAAGATCGTATACTTTATTCAATTTATATACACTGATAATGTGACAAATCCTTGCTACGAGCAAGGCTTTAAGCTGACTACTAGCCCCTTGTATCTGTCTGCGGAGTTTAAGTTTCACTGTTACACTGTCAATATGGTGGTTAAAACAGATACATACCATTTAAGGGAAAAAAGAGTGGTTTGAATTCAGTAGCGGAGTCAGAAATTTTAATAAGGGGGTTCAAAATCTGAGAAGTAAACACACGAACTAGTGGAAGGGGGTTCGACATCTATTATACATACCTAAAAAATAATTTTAACCATGTATAAATAGTAATATTTTTCGTCTGAACCCCTCATTATATGCTGCCTCCGCCCCTGGGTTTGATACATTGATAAGTTTTTTTATTTTTTGGAGGAAATAAAAGGATTTTGTGATTGAAAAATTAGTGGGGTGGAAGAAAGGTGCAGGTAACTCTGGGTGCTGGTTAAAGTTGTGCTGTTTCTGTTTCTGTTTGTGTTGCTTTGCAGAAATACGGAGAGACGCACAAGCAAGGCATTAAGGCCCCCCACTTGGAGACACATTGATCCCTGTTGTGAAAATTGGATACAATAAAATTTTAAATGGCTGTAAATGCAGCACGTACTTTTTTGTATTTTTATTTTACAAGATTTTGTTTCAGTGTCCCCTTTTCTTCCATCTGCCTCTTCTTCATATGGCCATCTACTGCATACTGTTCTCTTCTGTCACACACCAATTAACCCTTAGTGGTCCCTTTTTTTTCCCTTTCGAATTTTTTGCAATTTTGCATGATGCTGCTTTTCTTATATACGACCACCTTCCCACTCATCCAACAATTCCACATTTTTTTCCCCCTGTTTCTACTTCCCACAAACTGTGAGTATTCAGGATAACTTATTTAACTCCCAAGATCAAATATTATGTAAGAGAAAAGATCCCTTCGATTTGACACTTTTGGCCACTTTAAAAATAAAATAAAGTAAAAATTAACCCCACCATTTTGTTGCTTCTTCTGTTCCTATCCGAATTCCCTAAAGAGAGGTTGTTCGGATGCTAAGTACTTTCTGACTCCTATCCCGAGATAAGCAACTAGGGAGGAGTAAAAGAAAAGAAAGAAGTTTGTTGACACGTACATTCTCATTCGCAAGATTATATATATCTTTCAAAATGCTGGCAAATTTAACCATTTCCTTAGGTTTAAACATGTACAATCTCATCTTGGATTGAGACAATTCGATTGATCTCATCCACTTGATAATTTCTATAGAAGTTGTATCCTTTGAAGAAGAAAATATGTTTGTTGTTGGCTGTGCAACCATTCACTTTACCAAAATTGAATGAAATAAAATAGAAATGAATAAGTTCCCTTTTTAGTACTTATAAAAAGAAAAAAATACCCATACCAAATGGCCCACACCGACCATAACATTAGTGATTAGATATCTATATTAAAATTAAAAATCATATGATAAATGTCGTATAAGGAATCGTTCAGTTTTTTTTCTTTTTTTCTCTTCCCACTACTTGAAGAGAAGGAAAATTCCGGCCACAACTTTTCCAGCTGCTTCTTCAAAAACAACACAGCGTGTTGTCTTCACAAACGCATTATTATTATTATTATTATTATTATTACAGTGGTGTTTGATATTATATTATAATGTGATAGTGTGTTGTTTTTGATATTATATTATAATGTGATAGTGTGTTGTTTTTGATATTATAAATAATAAAGTGGAAAAAATAGTACATAAATTATATGTAAAGGCCAAAAAAAAGATGGGACCTTGAAAACAGAATTTTAGAAAAAACAGATGTGCACTCACAAAAAAGTTGCAAGTAGCCAAAGACTTAAACGGTGTTTGAGGGGTTACAGACAACATAAGTCATGCTCGATACTCTGGTGCATCACATGGGCTGCGAGGGGAATGTAACATGCATGCAATTCTTTTGCCTTACAACATGCCAACATTTCCTTAGCCACACTTCCCGACAGATCCATGATTTTAAGTTTATGAGTTCTTATAACGACGTCACAATCAGATATTTTTGGTGAATTTCATAGTACAAATACTATGAGTTCATGTGATCTAGACCCCCATGCCTCAAAGAAAAAAGGACATTTGGTATCTAAAATTGAAAACTCATTGATTCGTTTTAAAAGGGAAAGCACTCCTTACTAAGAGTATCTGATCGATTTTGTATGAACATTTGTAGGCATCAAGAATAAGAAACTTATATGTGTTTTGTCATATCAAAACAACTAGCTAAAACTTTGAACAAATATTGATATTACTTGTCAATCCATTCCTTCACTTGGAAAATAACATAGATAATCTTTTTATTCCCTTTGTTTCTCCTTTTCCCCCCTCTTTTGATGGGTGAGGATGAAAAGAGTTTTTTTTTTTTTTGTGTGTGTGGGGGTTGGGGGGAATTAAAGGGGTGCGATTGGATAGGCGGTTAATTAAGTGTAGAATTGATTGAAACCTAACAGGGATGTAATAAAAACTTATCCAAGACTTGATAAATTATAATAATGTGTTGATCATTTAACTATAGGGTATAATCCTCCAACATTAATATATAAATTGCCAATAGGGCATTGACACTTGAACAAAACTCATAAAACCATGCAGGTTTCTTCAAGTGCAGCCGTTTGAACGGTGAAACACTAATATGCCCATTAACAAATTATTCTATAATGCATCTTTTATTCATGGACCAACATCACCCTCTTTCTTAGGAATACTTATTACTATTTACTTTCTACTATAGCTTATATTACTACTAAGACAAGATGGAAAAAGCTCCAATTCATAGCCTTTTGAAATGGACAAGGCCCTACCTTTTCATTAGGAATCCACACGTCCATTCCATCTCATTTAAGTAAGAAAAAGAATCAAAGATAGAATTTTATTTTTATTGTAAGGAAAGAAAGTAGAATGACAAGATAGATAGGCCCGGCCCCCACTAAGCGTCAAAATCAGAATTTGAAGTTTATGATCATAGTTATCGAATTCACAATCAAATATTTGTACTATTTTATTAATTTTCTAATACGAATATATTATCTAAGAAAAAAAATATTAGATTCATTTAAATTCGTACTTAATATTATAGCTCCGCCTCGGCCCCCACCCCACTCCAATCTCTCTTCTCACCAAGAGCCGCATTTTATTGGCAAAATTGAGCATCCTAGCTCATATAAGGACACGTCTATTGTAGGGTCAAATTCTTGCATGTATATATATACTACACATCTTGGTTGCACCCTTACTTGCATTCAAAGCTCTAAAACAACAAAAACATATATACCTCATTAAAAAGGTTTCTCTCTCTAATATATTTATTTATTTATTTCTCTTTTCCCTTTTTTCTCCTTGTGTTGCCCACAAAACCATAATATTTATTATCTCTACTAGTCTACTATTGCATCTTCAAGCCTACCAATCTCTTCACACAAAGCAAGAAAGAAACTAGGATAGAAATATAGATAGAGAAAACTATGTGCAACCCAAAGCCTTCTTCTCCATCCTCCTTTGTCTCCAATGAAAAAGTTCATTTTGTGAACTCAAACAAACCAATTGATGTTCAAGTTGATGAAGAAGAAGAACTTCATAAATGGCCAACCCCATCTGAGGTAAATATATACATATAAAAAAAAATAAAAACTTTTCCCCCTATACCCCAACTGAGCTACATTAGCTCAAGGGTTCAGTTCGCTGAAAAATTACACTATATATATAAGTTCAAGAACACAACTTTTCTATATAAATTTCTTTAACCCCTTCAACTCTAAGGAACCTTTTTGTTTAGTGGTAAAGCAAGTTGAAGAATTTTTTTAAATTGCAAGTTCAAGTACTTCTTAACTCACAATATACTAGTATTTTTTGAGTTCTTTTGCTAAAAATCTTTCCTTCCACCTCAACCAACCACAATACACACACACATATATATATACAAATATGTATATATATGCATGTAAAGTTTCTTTCTTTTTTTATGTTACAGTCTCACATTGGTTAGGAAATGGATCAATAGTCTGCGTGTCATATCTTTACACTTCCCTATAACACAAAAACTTACTTTTTGTTTAAAAATTTCAGGCTTTTGAAGAAATGAAAGAAATAGGTAAGATTGCTGGACCAACAGCAATAACAGGACTGGTACTTTATTCAAGATCCATGATCTCCATGCTATTTCTTGGATATTTAGGTGAACTTGAGCTAGCAGGAGGGTCTCTTTCTATTGGTTTTGCTAATATAACTGGTTACTCTGTCATCTCTGGTTTAGCTATGGGAATGGAACCAATTTGTGGACAAGCTTATGGTGCTAAACAAATGAAACTTCTTGGAATCACCCTTCAAAGAACAGTACTTCTTTTACTTTCAACTTCAATCCCTATCTCTTTCATGTGGCTAAACATGAAAAGAATACTTTTATGGTGTGGTCAAGATGAAGATATTTCAAATATGGCCCATACTTTCATTGTCTTTGCAATTCCTGACCTTTTTTTCCTATCTTTACTTCATCCTCTTAGGATTTACCTTAGGACACAAAATATTACATTGCCTTTAACTTATTGTTCTGCTATTTCTGTACTACTACATGTCCCACTCAACTTCCTCCTCGTGCGATATTGTGATTTGGGTATCGCTGGTGTTGCTCTAGCTATGGTCTTAACTAATTTGAACTTTTTTCTCTTGCTCTGCTCCTTTGTTTACTTTTCCGGTGTATATAAGGATTCTTGGGTTGCCCCGAGCATGGATTGTGTTCGGGGCTGGTCCTCATTGCTGGCGTTGGCGATTCCAACATGTGTTTCTGTTTGTCTAGAATGGTGGTGGTATGAGTTTATGATATTGTTATGTGGATTATTGGCTAATCCTAAAGCTACAATTGCTTCTATGGGGATATTAATCCAAACTACTTCTTTAGTCTACGTCTTCCCATCTTCCCTAAGCCTTGGTGTTTCAACTCGAGTTGGGAATGAGCTTGGTGCTAACCGGCCTGGTAGGGCCCGGATATCGATGATTGTTTCCCTTTTTTGTGCAATGGCATTGGGATTAGGGGCAATGTTGTTTACAACTTTGATGAGGCATAAATGGGGTGGATTTTTTACTAAGGATGTTGAGATACTTAAGTTGACTTCAATTGCATTGCCAATTGTAGGTCTTTGTGAATTGGGAAATTGTCCACAAACAACAGGTTGTGGTGTGTTGAGAGGAAGTGCAAGGCCTACAATTGGTGCAAATATTAATTTGGGCTCATTTTATTTTGTTGGAATGCCAGTAGCTATACTTGTTGGATTTCTATTGAAAAAGGGGTTTGGTGGATTATGGATTGGGTTACTTGCAGCACAGGCCTCATGTGCAATACTAATGCTTTATGTATTGTGCAAAACTGATTGGAAAGTTCAAGTTGAAAGGTCAAAACAGTTAACACAATCAACTTCTACTTCTTTGCCAGTGACAATGCCTAATTTGGACAAGAAAAAGAAGAAAAAAAAGAGTAATAATAATAATAGTAATAATCTTGAAGAGATTTTGTGCAATAAAGAGGAAGATGATTTGATGAAATCAGCAGCTGCTTCACTTGATACAGATCCTCTCATACCTTCCACTACTTAATTAATTCAGAGATTATTGTGCATTGATTGGATTAACTCTCTTCATTTTTATTTTTATTTTTTTTACTTTTTTTTTGGGTCCCTCTAATACCCTTTGATGGGTTGATGTGAAAAATTGTTCATTGGGATTTTATAGACTAATCATGTATTAACATTTGATGATCATGAGGATATAAATAAAACTACTAGCTAGCTTTGTTATATGTTTTTCCTTTAATTTCCATCATGTCCCTTGTAATAATAATAATAATATGGAATATTACATGTACCATCTTCTTATAGTTTATTTCTTACTTCTTGTTACTTCCTACTTTAGTTCTCATAAAAACTAATCCTACTCAAGAATCCCTTTAAAGTTTGTGCATATAATATTTTAGTTTCAACCTTGAAAAGAACTCTAACTATTACTATATGAATTTAAGTTGGTAAAGGTTTTTTTCTCTTTGGAAACCTCGGAAAACTCGCAGTCTTTATTCTTTTGGTTTGCACTAGATAAATCTACTTGTGCAATAGCTTATAAACCGCACTAAGTTTGGTGTGACGACGAATTCGACTGATATATCGTAGGCAGATAAAATCAATCCCTAGCCTTTCTTATAAGATATCACCTATTACACCAACTCAACCATCCGTAATAGTAATTAACATGTTAGTTTTCATTTTTTACCCTATTATCAAATGATACTTATGAGTTATGAGAATTTACATAATATACATTGTCAATGTCATCAAGTTATCTTTACCTATTATAGCAGATAACATATCTTATTTTTAAGATTTCAAATCTCACATTTGAAAAATAATTACATGTATATATCATTTATACGACCTGAACATGATTATATAAATATTTTTTACACCGTCAATATTCCACGAAAGTTGAAACTCTTACTAGCACTATTATATTTGTATTGAAAGAGGGGAAAAGTGTTGTCGGTTGTTTGAAGAAGTGGGAGCAAGGGAAATATATGTACAATACACCTAGCTAACAAGCTTTCTAATTGTTCCCTTATACCATATAAGGCCACACATTCATCACTACCTAATATGGAAAAGTTTTAAGCATATCTCTATACACTATATATTTATTAATTAGTACTACAATACATTACTTAAACATCAAACTTCAACTCAACGCTAACAAAATACTATTATTTACACACTTTCTTTTTCTTTACATATCTAATATTTTATTCTTTTCATTAATTTGAGGATGGAGGGTTTCTTCATTTTTGTTATAATTAATTAAAAATTGCTTTACAACACATCCTTACTTCAAAAGTCACGATTCTTATATGTTTATATTCTCTACTTTTTTTTTCTTTTTGATTTAATGTTAGCTAGAACACAACCAGTACTACTTTCCAAAATTGGTATTATGAGATTATTTTTATTGGCTTTTCTGATACCATCTCAATATCCTTTTTTGACTTTTCTGCCTAGCTTGCGTTTTGAAATGGATCGAATCTTTTGTGATTATTCTAAATCTTTTTCGAAAAGTATACAACAATATTAATTAATTAACCATCTAGCTTAGTGCTTAGTTATAATTAGAATAATAAACCCCATGTCACAAAGATTATTTTTTACATGAGGCACAACAAAATTGAGTAATATGAGGAGAGAAAAAGAGAGTGGTGCGTGTATGTATATATCCAAACAATATTTTTATTTGTTTGTTCGTTTTTCGGTGTTCGGTATCTATATTGAGTTCACTTAATTTGTATTCATGTTATGTAAGGTTCATTTAAAGGAAAAACGCTCCCTAACAGGTTTCTTTTCATACATAATCAAGACTGAAATCTGAAATTCTGATTAAGGATCTTATCCATCGTATCACGATGTTCGATTATATCCAAACAAGTTAAGCATAAAGGAGTGATAATATTGTGGCAGTAGAGTGAGTGAGTGAGTGAGGGGGGGCCCTGTTTGTAACTGAAGAAACAAAACCCAGCTATTATTGCTTGTGTCTACTTGTGGGATGACAAAATTTTGTGCAGTGCCTCTGCATAGCAGTTTCCAGCCTCTTCTTCCCCACCATCTCAGTGTCCATTAATTTGTTTGTTTCTTTGCAGATGCACCACCACTACCTCCACCAACAAACCACACTAAAAATGGATATTTTCTTCAAGGAGAAATTAGCTACCTATAGGAGCCTTAATTATATTACACAATATAATCCTATCATGGTCATGCACATGCCATGATTTAGACAAGGTTTTGTGGGTCCAACCAAACTCATTATTGATTTATGATTACAGAGTCACGATTTTCACTAAAATATAAGAAATATGAAAAAATCAAAGATATAGTAATATGGTTTGTTTGATGCTATAGAAGAATTGAGTCCTTTGTAAATTTGAATAAGAAATTGATAGTGTTTATAATCGACAAACAACTACAAAGAATCAGATCCTTTAACATGTCTAGAGATGATTGTTTTGTGAATTATAACCAATTTACTATTGTAATAGGTGATTGAGTACTGTTGAAGCTTTGCTTTCTACTTCCTAAGACTAGATATATAATTACTCAAATTTAACATATTACAATTTGCATTCACAATATTTTTGCAAAAGATGAAATATAAAGCTTATAATATATAGTGGTGTTTGGAGGAATATAGCTATCATAGGACTATTCCTTATCCCCTTTGTATAAATGTGGAAAATAATTATGAAAATATCAAAGAGTTAGTTAGTCCCACAAAATTATAAAGTATGTAGTGGGAAGATTTGCTGGCATTTGTGGTACAGAGGAAGGACTTTAATTTGCATCATATAATATATCACAACTCACACGCCTAAAATAGGTCAATTTTCGAGCTTAGTACCATTCTTGTCCTCTTTGCATCATCTCTTATCTCTTATTTCGAAAAATGCGTCACACTTCTCTTCTCTTTCTTTCTTATTATTTTTCAAATCGATTTTAATTTAAGGTATGTTTGGTAGGAAAAATATAATCTCAAAAAAAAATATGCAGATTTTTTATTTATTTCTTAGCATTTGATAAGTACGTGGATAGAAAACATTATGTTTAATCAATACTATGGTGGGGTGTTTGGAGCGTAGGGCGAAGATAATTAATGTGCAATGTGTTTGTCCAAATAGTGAAAGGACATTTTAAACTCTAAAATTAATGTTTAGGGCAATTTAGGTCTTATTTCTCATTATATCAAGATAATCAATAATACTTTCTCACTTATCTTATAACATGGCTGGAACTCTCAATCTACCTGTTAATAATGAAGGCGCTCAACTAAGTAAGCTACACTTGCTACAACTAAGGTCCAATAGGTGTAAAGAGAACAAATTTAAATTTATTCAATATTTAAAGGTCATTTCTTTTTTTACCCTTTTCTACATTTATTAATTTGATGATTTTACACTTAGAGCTAGAAGGAAAAAGAATTTTTTTTGTTTTTGTTTTCCACCTAGTGTTCGATATTCGTATTGAAATTCAACCAATCTCAATTCATATCGGATAGAGCCCCATTCAGAAATAGCACTCCGTGCAATTTTTAAATTTTCCTTTAAGAGAAGGATATATTAGTAGAGTAGAAACGGTAATGTCAGACCGTACGTGACAACTATTGGAGTGAGAGTTTGAATTTGGAAATAATGTAGCAGCCGTCTGGCCTTTGGTACTAGTAAACTTTACTCTTATTTACAATTCTCCAATCTTCATTTTGGATAACACATACTCCCTCCGTCTCATTTTATGTGGCAATATTTGATCGGGCACAGAGTTTAAGAAATAAATGAAGACTTTGAAATGTTTACCAAATTGTCCTTTAAAAAGTAGACTCACTTTTCTCTCTCCTCATAAATGTATTGGAATATTATTTTAAGATTAAGTGGGACCAACAAGGGTAAAAGAGGAATTGTACTTTTAAATACTTACCATATTAGGAAATGTGACATTCTTTTTGGGACTGATAAAAAAGGAAATGGTGCCACATAAAATGGAACGGAGGGAGTATAATATATGCTTTTTTATTCTATTCTCTATTGGCTAAATGACAAATTCCCTCCTTTTCCCATTTACTATATGCCCTGCCCTGTACCATTCTTGTACTCCAAACCTACCCTAAACTTGAGTTTTAATCATCATAACCCTATTCTTCTATTCCAACAACAATGTCCAAATGTAAGAGCAAACAACAATAATGGAGTAGTTTTAATAAGAATAAGTGGCGAAGTCAAGATTTTTATCTGATGTATAATAGTAATCTATTAATCGAAATCTTTAGTTTGGTTGTAAAATAAATATATTGATAACAGAGTTGATTTTGACAATTAAGTCAATAATGTACATGAAAGATAGACGAATCGATACAAAAACATAAGAGAATGCCAAAAAACACAAATAAGGAGAGCTTACAAATTGGAGTGATTTGCACTAATATGATTTTTTGGTGGCATACTGGCATTATTTAAAATTTGATCCCCTTAATAGAAATTGAAAATATGTTCTTAGTGATTGTCGTGATGATTTATGGTGATTTGTCAAGATTTCTAAGCAAATATTTGGTTGTTGCTGGGATTTGAGATTTCTTATTTGATATTGATTAAGACTTGTCTCAATAATAAGTTATGGTAATTCGTCAAGATTTCTGATCAAATCCAGATAAATTGTCGAAATTCATTGAAATCCTGACGATTCGTCAGAATTTGTGACAAAATTTTGTGATCATCATAACATATTGTGTAGAGATTTACTAATACATTTTACTTCAAATTTGATATTCAAATTAATTCCTAATACTAACCGAGACAATTTTCAATAATTAGATGGGTAAAGGGTTAAATATGCCCCTAAATTATTCGAAAAGGTCTAGATATACCTTCCGTTTAAAGTTTGGCTCACTCATGCCCTCGCCGTCCAACTTTTCGTCTAAATATGTCCTTATGGGCGTTAGTTGGCCTGCTGGACATATCCAGCTCATTTTCCATTTCTTTAAATGTCACATGGAATTGTCATGTCATTTTGACTTTACCACATGACATTTATATGAAAATGGAAAGGGATCAATTATGCCCCTAAAAAAATTGAACTCATAAACACCTGATCCGACCCATAAATCAACCCTCCTTTTAAATAAATTACCCGACCCGTTTTCAACAATTTTTTTTAAATTTTTATTTTTTTGGGTAAATCCCGAAAATTAGTAATTGATTAATAAAAAATAGGAAAAATATGAAAAAATATATAAAATTAACGCCAAAAATTCACAAATAAATATTGTAACCTTAAATTCATCAATTTCAACAATTTTTTTATTTTTTTCGGTAAATCTCGAAAATGAGTAATTGATTAATAAAAAATATGAAAAAAATATAAAATTAACGCCAAAAAAAATCAAAAATAAATATAGTAACCTTAAATTCAAAAATGTCAACAATTTTTTTTAATTTTTTTTCCGGCAAATCCCGAAAATGAATAATTGATTAATAAAAAATATGAAAAATATATAAAATTAACGCCAAAAAATCACAAATAAATATAGTAACTTTAAATTTCAACAATTTTTTTTAATTTTTATTTTTAAAAATAAATTACTCATTTTCGGGATTTACCGAAAAAAATAAAAATTAAAAAAAATTGTTGAAATTTTTGAATTTAAGGTTACTATATTTATTTGTGATTTTTTGGAGTTAATTTTATATTTTTTTTAATATTTTTTGTTAATCAATTACTCATTTTCGGGATTTACCGGAATTTTTTTTTTGTTGAATTTAAGGTTACAATATTTATTTGTGAATTTTTGGCATTAATTTTATATTTTTTTCATATTTTTCCTGTTTTTTATTAATCAATTACTAATTTTCGGGATTTACTGAAAAAAATAAAAATTTAAACAAAATTGTTGAAAACGGGTCGGTTAGTTTATTTAAAAGGAGGGTTGATTTATGGGTCGGATTAGGTGTTTCTGGGTGCGAATATTTTAGGGGCATAATTGATCCCTTTCCATTTTCATATAAAT
>JAJOOR010003560.1:0-26028 GCA_036250505.1 Solanum acaule
TGTTCTTCTCTGCTCGTTCTTCCCTTCTTGTTATTCTCTTCTTTTCTTCTTCTTCTTCTCTACTCTCTAGTCCCTACTCTGTTTTTTTTTTTTTGGTGGAACTACTCTGCTTTTTTTTTTGGGTGGAACTTCTCTGTTTTTCAGTATTTAGAGTTTGAGACTATGCTCGGTTCTGTACTTTTGTGGTAGACTGTAGTGCTCTGCTCACTGGACTGGAATCTGCCTATATTTTTTTAAAAAAATTTTAATCCTTCTATAATTATTTCTTCCCTACTTAATTTAGTTTTCTATTAATTAATATAGTATTTATTTGTCCATAAATAGTGAATTCAATGGCGTCGGATGCTAACAAAAAGAGGGACATTGCTAATGAATGTTATTGCTATTAAGATTTTGGATATTTATATATGCAATTAAATATTTTACATTTTTGGTATTAATTGGCGCCTCAATTCAAAAAGGTGAGCGCCTTGCCGCGAGGCGACGAGGCAGGCCCTTGTCGCCTTTCGCCATCCAAAACACGGCAATTAACTAAATCTCACTCCCAAACTGGTTGGTATCGACTATAAGAGATCTTCTATAATTACTCCACTGTCTTTGAGGCTAAATGAGTCCAACATCAAATAATTTTCTTTCGGACAAATTGAATTCTTTAAAATTAGAGGTTTTCTTCTTTATCCTGAGGTTTCTTATTGTATTCTCCAGCATTAAGGATATGCTAGGGACCTTTAAAAAAGTTGATCTGGATCCTCTAATCCTATCTCTTTACACCAAAAATATAGAAATACAATACAATGCAATTCCATTTAACCTTGTGAATCAAATTGGATATATCTTCAAAATTCCTACTATTCCTCTCCTTCCACACCGTCCACCAAATGCAATGTGGAATCAAATTCCACCAGGTCTTCTGTCTCTTGCTACCTCCTCTCCTAATCCAACAACTAAGTAAATCAATTGTATGTTCTGGCATAGTCCATTTCACTTTTGAAAAGTTGAGAAACATGGACCATATTTGTGTTGTGAAAGTACAATGTAAGAATAGGTGACTGTTAGTTTCCCCATTCCCCTGTCTTCCCACATAAAGAGCACCAAGGAAGTATGATCTTTCTTTTCTTCCTCAAGTCATGTGTCAAGCATGCCTTTCTAATGACCAACCAAGTAAAACACTTAACTTTTGTTGGTGCTACAGTCCTCCAGATATTTTTCTATGAACTCTGGTATTTGCTACTTTGCGAGTTGCACTCCTTTTTATATGCCCTGCCAACTGTGAAGATACCATCCTTACTGTGAGACCATCTAACAACATCATTGGCAGTATTGGTGACTGCAAAATCCCCCACTTCCTCCAACAATTTGGCTACTCTCTCTATCTCCCAATCACTTAGTAGTTAGAGATTCCAACCTTGTTCTGTCCAGCAATCACTAATCATTGCCTCAGAATTGGTGCACAAAATAAATAGATGAAGAAATGTTTCTTTTTAAGGGGGTTTGCTTGATCCATACATCCCACCAGAATCTAGTTCTCCTTCCATCCCCCACCTTGATATGTAAATTTGCTTCTAACTTGGGTCATAAGTTTCTAATAGCTCTCCAAACCCCCGCTCCATAGGCATCTATGCTTACGTTACTACACCAAAATCCATCCTCCCTATATTTATATTTAATCAAATCTTTCCACAAAGCTTGCCTCTCCTCAGTATCTCCACAGCCATTTCATCAAAAGATTGGTGTTATGCTTCCTCAAATCACTGATGCCCAAGCCACCTTTATCTTTTCTATGCAAAACTGTCACCCACTTGACCAAATTGTACCCTTTGTTCTCTTTGCAGCCATGCCAAAGGAAATCTCTCCTAAGTTTGTCCAATTTCTTAGCCACTTTTGTCGGTATAGTGAAAAGAGACATACATATGTTGGGAGAGAATCTAGAACAGAGTTGATAAGAATGTGTCTACCACCAAAAGAAATGTATCGAGCCTTCCATCTGTCTAGTCTTTTTTCAGTCTTCTCGACTATGCTGTCCCATATCTCCAAATCTGAGTTTATTACCTAAAGGCATACCCAAATAGGTTGTGGGCAATTTCTCCACTCTGCACACCAGAGGTTTTCTGAATGTCACACTTTTCCTTCACTGATAAAAGATATCTAACCCGACCAAAAAGTCTCATGCTGAATACTGAACCTAACATAATTTAACAAAATAAATCTTAATCCCTGCTAAATGGTAGCATATTTATGGATCTTTTACTTCCATTATGTTTAGTTCTTAACCAAATCCTCATTGATTTCATGAAATTGTATGTATTTTGGAACACCTTCCCTCCATTTGATTTGTATGTCACGTTCCTTTTAAGAACCTTCAATCATCATAGTGTCACATCTATGGACCAATGCATTTGGAGGTCTATATAAGACATTGGCCAAACAACCTCTCATCTTAACCACGCTACGTGCTTGGATGTGATAATTTTCTAAGCTTGTTCAATATTGTATGACAATAGATGCATCTTCATAGAAGAATTTCTACCACACTCGTCATGCAGATATATTGGTTTTTGAAGGACCCATCCATTTTAATGTAACATTGTTGGTTTCAAAACTGTTCTTAGAACTTCCTTTCCAATTTGTTAGGTATTTATCATATCGCCATTCACGACATTTGGGTTCTTTCATAGTCATTTGAGTATAACTTCCCAATATATCAACACCATACTCGTCGTGCAAATATATTGAGTTTTTGAGGACCCATATCCACTTTAATGTAAAGTTGTTGATCTCACGATTGTTCTTTAGAACTTCCTTTCCAATTTGTAGATACTTTTTAGAAAGTAAACATTTTATAGACAACAATACACCAATGGTGTATTTCAGTAGTAATTACATCAGGAGTATACAATATGCAAAACCAAAAGATCTATCATTTATACCCCTCCTAAACTATCTAAAAAGTGAGTAATAGCCTCCACCTCTTTGGGGAGGACATGATTACACCAAAAATAATGTGTGGGTTGGACAACACTCTCTGAAACTGTTGCATCCTGAGATTTATAATCTGAACCAACACAAGGAAGCAACAGTAGCAGAAGTCAAAGACAACCAAGGATGGAACCTATCTTTTAGGAGAAGGTTGAATGACTGGGAAATAGACAAATTAGCAGATTTCTACAAGTCTTTGGAGCAGGCGAATAACCTTGACACAAAGGAGGATAGTTTACAATGGTTGAGGGCCAACAATGGGAAGTTCACAATAAAATCAGCATATAGACATCTTGACAGGCTAGCTGAAATGTTGTTACCATGGCCTTGGAAGATGATATGGAAAATTAATGTACCTCACAAGGTGGCTTGTTTCACCTGGTTGGTAGCTAGGGAAGCAGTACTAACTCAAGACAGACAATCTAATGAAAAGGGGAAGACAGTTATGCTCCAAGTGTGTGTTTTTGTGAAATAGAAACAGAGACAACAAACCATCTATTCATCCATTGCAAAGTGATAGAGAAATTGTGGCAGATTTTCTAGCATGCTGGAATAGAGAAGGGAATACATCAGGTCACAAAGAGAGATGGAAAGATGGAAGATTGTCTCTGCTTGCATCTAGTGGACAATTTGGAAAGAAAGGAACCAGAGATGCTTCGAAAACAAGAGCATCCCTTGCCAGAGTTTGAAGTTGAACTGTCTTATAATTTGTAGGCATTTTATCAAATCTCCATTAACCAAATTTGGGCTCTTTCGTAGTCATTTGAGTATAACTTTGATCACTTTGTGCTTATTATTGTGTTTTTGGTGTAGGATGAAAATGAAGAATGTTGGAGCTAAAACAAGTGATTTGGAGCTTTGAAGTCCGAGTAAAAGCCCAAAGAAATGATTCCGGAGCAAGTCAAAGTTTCGAGGATGGAATGCACGCGGAAAAATGGAAGAAAAACGACATTGGCACATTTTGTCCATGTGCGACGTGCCTGTTGTTGCTTGCCGAGCAGTCAAGTCCCTGAAACAAAGGCCCTGCACAATGCACCAAGGTGATTTGCAACTGAGTTCTATAATTCATCCGTCTTAAGGGTATTTTCTCTCGGGCTCTAATAGATACTCTATATAAGCGTCTTAAACATGATTTTGAGGGGAATTAACATTGTTACGCAGATCAAGGGCTAAGAGTATTATTTGTAGGTCTTATCTTTCTTCGCCTTATTTTTTCATCATCGCCACATGTTATTCATCAATTCTTGTCATTGTATTGGAATCATAGTCCTAGGGTTTTGGCACTGATATGAAAGCTAACGTTTGAAGATCATTCATAATTATTAGTTTTTCCGTTATTGAATTATTTATTTATTCTTTCTCTTAATTATTTGATTGCCTGGCCATTATCGAATACTATTTGTGGCTCGCTAATTGAACTGGAGAGAGGGGATGGAAAGCGTAATAAGAATAAATAGAGCATGTTCGTGAACCTATAGACAGAGGATTGTTTCGCTAGAGTGGATAGAGATATACCTTTTGGCCTTTAGCCTCACTTAATTGAATACAGAGATTTAAATACATTCGGCTATTGCCTGACGACCATAGAGATATAGGCATTGGAGTAGCTTGAATAGGCATGTGAGCAATTTGAGAGATACTCATAAAGATAATATTAACGTGCAATTAGTAACTCATGAAATCAATAGGTGTGACAATCGAAAGACTTCACTGGATTGTTAGATTTCATAACCTTAGACCTCTCTCTCATCTGATAAAACCAAATTGTCCTAGCATTGCATCAGTTTTACTGTTTTCTCTTAGTTAAATAATTAGTATAATGAACTCCAAAACTGTTGATTTCTCTAATAGTTGAAATAGGAATTCAAATTAGACCATCAATCCTAGAAGTCTCTGGGAGAAAACGATATCTGGACTCAAATTCTATATTTACTTGTACAACTGTGTATACTTGTGTGTGAGTTGGCCACAACAATATACAATGTGATATCTAAGAGAACTAGTTCTCCTAAGCCCTAGTTTACCGTCGATTCTTTTATTAAAATAGAAACCAATAGTTTTCTACTGTATCCATTAATGTGTTTGACCTGCCAAGCAGTGAGAAGCTACTATAGAAAAAGAATACACCAGTCATTGGGAACCGCTCCAGTTATTTGCTTGAGGCACGAAGTGAGAATAGAAAAGAAAGAACAAAATTTTCAGACTATCGATGAAGTCATCAAAACTAGCTTATCACTAGAGCACCAATTTAAACCAATTTTTACTTCTTTTTTTGGAGCTTACCTATGGCTTTGTATGTATTGGTATCATCAGACAGCTGTTTCAGTTCCTCCAATGTCAAATAAGCACGCTTCTTCTCGGTTTCTTTGTTTCGAATCTGGGTTTGAACCTACAAGCCAAAACAACTATTTGCCTTAGATCAACAATACATTAATATCTCAATCAAGCAATTCAAGTATGCCCAATTTTAGTTCCTTTCAGATTTCATTGAACTCTTAACATATCTTTTCCCATTTCAGTTTCTTCAGGATACAAATCCGAAGAAGCAAACAATCAGTAAATTAATCCATTTCTCGTTTAAGAGCAATAAAAACGTTTTTTTTTCAAATTTCAAATCGATCTTACAGACAAAAGTTGATATTTTTCACAATTCTAAGAACATGAAACTGAGTAAAAGACACATGTAAATGCAAATAAGAACTAACCTGCTTCAATTTCCCGGTAGTCTCTATCATTCGACCCTGAATTTCAATAAAAGCCTGTTGAAGAAAAAAAAACAAATAATCAGAAGTAAAAATTAGAGGGAAAAAAAACAGATATTGTGAAATGAAAAAGGATATTTACAGTTCTATTTGCTTCGTCCGCCATTTTTCAACTGCAATTCCAAGTGCAGATACAAAAACTGAAGCCCTAGAATATAATTCTACTTTCTGAAAACAGCCGAGTGAGATTGATAGAGCAAGAGACGAACAGTAAAAGGTATGTCGCTGCCTATAATTTGGGTTGATAACTTCCGGCCCAATGCCTATTCTGGCCCATAATTTGTAGAAACTAAGCATATGGCCCTATAAAAGCAAATTAAGGGAAAAAAACTTAAGTATACAAATAAAGTATCTTAATTACCACTATATGACAATAGTTTTTTTTTTCACCTATATAACAATAGTTTTTTTTCAAAGTTATGTTTTATATTAAAATAAAAAATGTGGATTCATGCTCCACAATTTTTACTCAAAGTGGTTATAAATATTCTCACATATCAATAAAAGGTTTCTTGACAAATATAAAACTCTATTTCCATTTATTCTGATCTACTGTTCAATCATGGATACCAACAATTATTCAATCCTAATTCAACATAAAGGATGTTGGGACGCATCAGGTGTTAATTATACTTTCAATATATAATTGGTGTTTTTCTTAATCGTGTAATTGTAAAACATGATCATTGTTGTTGTTACTCACCAAATTCGTAATTTGGAATTTATTTTTTTTATAAATTTTTCTTTTTTTTCTATGATTTTGAGATTCGGAAGACAAATAATATTTAATGATTGTCTTTTTTGGTAATTGATTTTGGGGAAAGTAATCTTTTAAAATTATCAAAATTATGGAATGAAAGTTCAGTATGCTACTGGTTTTTTGTTGGTGTCGTTCGGTATAAGTTTTAATGTTCATGTTTAAGGTAAACAAATAGATTAAATTTTGATACAAAATTAAGGTTTAAACACCATATTTACGTTAAAAAATCACTTTTAAAAAAATATATTATGTATATCATAAGTTATTTATTTAATGGCGTACTATAGGTTGTTGATATTCACCCATTCAGACTTTTTGATTATTTTTTTTGTGAATTCTTTAGTATTTGGTGAATATTTATTGAATATTTAGTAATTATTTGATTTGGTAATTTATTTGGTGAATTTAATCGTTTTTTAATAACAAAATACTGAACTGCATTCGGAGTTGATTTTATTTGGTGAAATTAATCATTTTAATTTATTTGGTGAACTGCTGATTTTTTTTTCCGATTTCGATTCCTAAAGCCCACGGAGAAGGGTGTGGAGCCTTGCGGAGGGATGTAAGGACTACTTTGATGAATATTTCATTCTTTAGCTCCTTTCTTTATCTGATCCGGCCCGAAAGGGAAGAGATAAGAAAAGAAGGAATATCCAGTACAAGAGAGATTTTCTTCTTTCTGCTACTCCCGGGTATAGGTACATTACTTCACTTCAATTAGACAATCCCGAAGGTCTAGTCTAGAAAAAACCCGGATTTTGTTGGGTTAGCTTTTTGGTAGCAGCCCAAGTATATCCAGGAGTTCCTTTTACACGCTACGCTATCCTCGGCGACGATATCGTCATCGGAGACAATCCTGTGTATTCGATCTAGTGCTCTCACTTGCCCCCAAGGGGCCAGAAGAAGATACCCAATGTTCAGGGTAGAAAGCCCAGAGAGATGGGCTCATTCGACTAATCAGTAAGTATCATTCAGCTTTGGTTGTATTGTTGTACATAATAATGGTGAACAAATTGATCATATGTTGGTACATGATGGTGCTATAAACACCATATTTGGTTGTATTGTTGTACAATTTATATTATGTCTATCATAAGTTGTTTAATTAATGATGTACTATAGGTTATTGATATTCACCCATTCAGACTTTTTGATTTTTTTTTAATTAATTCTTTAGTATTTGATGAATATTTATTGAATATTTAGTAATTATTTGATTTGGTAATTTATTTGGTGAATTTAATCGTTTTTGGATATCAAAATATTGACTGCATTCGGAGTTGGTTTTATTTGGTGAAATTAATCATTTTAATTTATTTGGTGAATTGCTGATTTTTTTTTTTTGGTATCATTCAACTTTGGTTGTATTGTTGTACATAATAATGGTGAACAAATTGATCATATGTTGGTACATAATGGTGCTATAAACACCATATTTAAGTTACAATTTACCTTGTCAACATAAACATGCTTTGGTCCCTAATGTTTGATGATGGAACTGACAATTCTGTTTGAAAGAAGAATTGCTACCACCAATTACAAGAAAACAACCCGACAGACCACCAAGTAACGATCGTAAGAAGGGATTCATCGAAGGAAAATACAAAAGGAGTAAAGTAACTTGTAGTAAATGTGGTACATTAGAACATAACAAAAAAGAATGCCCTAAGTTTGCTTATCAAACTTAACAATGATGTATTATTTTGCAATTTTCTTGATTGGTTTTTCTTTCTTCTTCCAGAACTTCTGGAATTTTTTAAGAATGATAACTGCAGATTATTACAACTTTGGTTATTCTTCAATAGTTTATTCCCATTGATGGTTATTTAATGTACATGTAGTTGGTATTGTCGTGTTTGGTTGAAATGAATTTATTGAATACCAACTTAAAACTTGCAAAAAAACAAACAACTACTTAGAGTAATACAATAAAGTTATTGGTATACTGTTGGAGTAAATACAACATAATTCTGTCATATTATTAGTTATATATAGAGAGTAAAATAATGGTATTATGTACCAACAACATGCAATGAAATTCAAGTGTTTGAATTATATACCAACATCACACATTGTTCTATTACAAAACCAAACGTACACCATTAAGTTTACACAATATATTCACCAAAAATAATGAACCTAAAAAACAGTGATTAAACTCTGAAATGAACAGAACAATCAACAATGATTGCAACAACACCAAGAAAAATAAACACATAGTATATTATCCAGAGGGAAGTAATTTGATTGGATAATTTGATGAAAGTAGTCAAAAGTATTGGACCAACAACTATTGTTATTGGCGAAGTTGAAGCAAACCATAATTCAACATCATTTTTAAACCGCTTTATTAAACACACAGTGCATTTTTTTTATAACAATACACTCGTTAATTCTATCAGAGAATTCGTTGGCATCTCTAATACGAACTTTGTCAGGCGATTGAGTGAATGCATTCAACTCAAAAGATGGTCTTGAATAAATTTTGGGTGTGCTGTCAACGAACCACAGATTTGTTAAGCCTAGGACTTTTACGCGTCGTCTTCACCATCGAATTGGAATGACAGAGGATTAAGTGGAGAAGATGTAAGGTTAATGAGATATGGATGAAGAAAATTGAAGGGTTAATCGATATACTTATGAAAAAAGTAGTTCTAATATTTCTTAGAACTATAACTCAGTTATTGATAAATGTATCAACTTTATTGGTACCATAAAAAAATTTATATAAAAAAAATACATTAATATTATTCCAATAAAAGATTAGAAAACGTGAAAAAGGAAATATAAAAAAAAAAATTGAAACGTGTGAAAAAATGATTTCTAATATTTATTGGAACTATAACTCAATTATTGATAATTGTACCAACTTTATTGGTATCATAAAAATATTTATATAAAAGGAAATACATTAATATGATAACAATAAACGACTACAAAAACATAAAAAAGAAAAAATAATAATAAACAAACGTGTGAATGTGGGTCTGTTTAAGGAGAGAGAATATTTGATAAATTTAATACCTAATAACACTCCATAAAATATGGCACGAAATACTAGGCATTAGAGAGAGAAAATTGGATTAAAAAATTTAAATTAAATACAAAAATTAAATGTTTTGTTATGTATGTAATTTAAAAACTTAGTTTGTAATTAAATATAAGTATATTGATATTTTGTTAATAGAAGTCTTAAGTAGTACACTTTTGTAATTTACATACTTAATATATTCATGAAAAAATTACTCGGATAAGCAAATATATATTATTTAATTAGCTAACATAGTTATAGTTTGAATTAATTACGGTTTGCAGCTTAATTTTAGCTAAATTTACGTCACCTCTCTCCTCTTTTCCCCTCTCTCGCTTCTCTCCTTATTTATACATATACAAATACAAATTTTACGTATAAATATACAATTATATGATAGATATACAAATACAATTAGCCTCTCTCCACTCTCTGGCCTCTCTCACTCGTCTCTCTCTCAATCTCTCTCGCCTCTCTCAAGCTCGCTCACTAGATATACAAATACGTATGTATACCCGTTACATACATATAATTTATCGTACAATATACATATACAGTTCGCCTCTCTCCACTCTCTGCCCTCTCTCGCTCGCCTCTCTCTCAATCTCACTCATCATATATACAAATACATATGTATATCAGTTACATATATATAATTATTTTGACAGATATACATATACAACTCGCTTCTCTACTCTCTCTCTCTCGGCCACCTCTCCCAATCTCGCTCGTCACTCTCATCTCTATAACATGTAGCTATGAATCGTAATTAGTAAACTATAGATATGGGCATAATTAAGCTATTTTTGAGTGACTATATGTGAAAATTCCCCTATATTCATTTACCTTTAATATTTCCTTTTTTGTAGCTTTAATTATTAAAGGGAAAAGGGTCTGATGTACCCATCAACTTTGTCATTTTAAGCTGATATACTATTTTTCTCTAATGGAAGTGAAAAAATTAATTTAAAATATATATAATCCATATGGGGTATATTTGATCATCCTCACACGTTTTATTTTAATTTTTTTGTTTCAATGACTAATTTAAATTTATTATTTTTATGGTCAAACTTATTTATGTTCCACTAATTTTCTTGTAAAATTTTTCATAGATGCCCCAATATTTTTTTTACAAATACAAAAACTAAATTATAATATAATTGGAAAAAATAGTTTAAAATTATAATATAGCCATAAAAAATTAGATTTTAAAATTATTTTCTTTACACTAAAGAGTGAAAGAACAAATAAAATAAGAATAAGAAACTCAAATAATGATAATCAAAGAAGTCAAAAAACAATTTATGTATGAAAAAGATTAAAATATACCTTAAACTTTGTTAGAAAGATCACATATACCCTTACATAATTTTTTAAAAAATTAAAAAGTCAAAAATATAAATTTAAAACTATTTTTTTCACTTCTGTTAGATGAAGGATATATATGAGCTCATTTGTAACAGTAGGGGTATATTGGAGTCATTTGTATAATGGTAAGGGTATATACTAGTCACTTTCATAACAAGGAGTCGAAGAGTATATCAGCTCTAAATAGCAAAGTTGAGGGGTATATTAGGTCACTTTTGTTTTTTTATTTTTCTAGTTCCTTTTTTTGTTTCTTTGTTCAACTAAATTATTTTAAACTTTACTTCTTTTTTATACCGTAATCTGATTTTTATACTAATATTTATTTCATATACTTTCTTTCTTCTTCTCTTTTTCTTTTTTTTCTCAGTTATTTCTTTATTCTTTATGTTTTCTCTACTTTTTTTTCTCGTTTCTTTTTTTTATGCATTTTGTTCTTTTATTTTTTCAATTTATTTTATTATTTTATTTTTACATAATTTAATTCACACTCATTTTTTATTTTATATTCTCCTTTTTATTTTTTTATTTTTTTCTCGTATATTTCTTTATTCGTTTATTTTCTCAAAAAGAATCCTTCTTTTATTTTTCTCCTTTTCCCCTTTTTCTTTTTTCTTATTTTTTGGTTCCTTTTATTTTTTTTCATTATTTTATAATTTCTTTATTTTATGTTCCTTTTATTTTCTCCTTTTTTCTAATTATTTCTTAATTTTTTTTAATCATTTTCTTGCTTTTTCATTCATTTTTTCTCAAATCATATTATTCTTTATTTTTTCGCCACAATTTAATTTCATATTTTTGGTCATTCTATATTTTATTTTTATTTTTCATTCAGTGAAGTTTCTTTTCATTTTTGTTTATGATTTTTTTTTCATTTGCTTCAATACTATCATAATATATCTATACACTTTCATGGTATCATTGATGTATATTTCAATACTTTAGTGAGACCTCCATGATACCATCACAGTATATCTATATTCAAATATGGTATCATTGAGATTTGCTTCAATCCGTAATGATATCACCATATTATATCTATATATCTTTCAATCATCGTTTGGAGGTGCAAGATAGGAGTTAAATTAAAAGAAAAATGAAAAAGTAACACAGGGAAAACATAGAGTTAATATCACGAAAGCTTGTTTGATGCAATTACAACAGAACTATAAGCATTTATAGATATATTGACGTAGAAGTATGCCAACTAAGTATATAAAAGTTTACCCTTAAAAATACCTTAATTGGAACAAAATTAACCTAAACAATGACTAATAAAATTGTCCATCCCATAGTAAAGGGTCTTAGATACAACTTGTAAAATTATCCTCCCTTGCAATTTATAGGCCAACGAAATTAATCATTGTAGATCAAATTTCTAGGAGTTTTAGAGATCAATCTCTCAACGTATTGAAGCATAGCGCCCTACCTTCATGAGTTAAATACAAATATTTGCGTAAATTTTATTCTCCCAAAACCTCATTTATGAAATTGCACTTAGGTATGTTGATTGATGAGCCATATGAAATGACACAATTAATTACTTCTAAAAAGTCTTGAGTTACAAATTACTATATATTCATAGATGAAAATAATAATTGTTTGGACCATGATTAAGCCTTTTTGTTACATCTTATATGTAATGTAAGACAACATAATACGTAAGAGAATGAAGAATAAAAGTTAGTTGAATTGAGATGGTCGCATATGAACAACAATATAATTGTTATACAATATTAGAAATATAATATCAATTATGTAGCATATGTGTAATATTACAATCATAAATTACTTGCTTGCTAGCTATTATTGAATTCTCATAAGAAGAGCAAACTCCCTATCTTTAAAATTTGTGCTTTAGGTTTGAATGTTCTTCATTTTTGTTCTAAAATTCATTGTTCACTCATGAAATAAGTCAAACTGAACTTTGGTTTAAGATTTAGAACTTGTATTAGCAGAATGAATTTCAAACAATGCATTTGAAATACATTTGGACATTGCAAGTCACCTCTCTCATTGGTCATATATATTTTGTAAATTGCATCCAAGAAATGATTGAACACTTGAAATACATATGAAAACATAGGGATATATAAGATTGACACTAACAAATCTCATTAATGATCTCGGTTACTGTAATAAAATGGACGTTAATAACCTGTTGGATGGTGAAACTGATATATGCTCAGAGGTTCAGAGCTTAAAAGAACTTGTGGATACCATTAAAAAATATAATGTTGATGATAAAGTTGAACATGAAACAATACCTTTGGAACCAGTTACGCGTAAAGAAACACTTATCGCATTTAGAAATCTTCAAAATTTTATGGTATAGTTTGAAAAGACAACACCGAAACTTTTGAATACAATAAGAAAAGTTAGAGATCAGTTTTAACTAGATTTACCCATCGATGGCCCCCTTAAGTTGGCATCAATTTTCACTTTAGACACTTCAACTAAACTTTGTTCATTTTAGATACCTCATGTCATATCCCGGTATGTCATTTTGACACTTTTTGTTGACATGTCATAGAGAGTGTTGTTGACACCCAATTTTGGACCTCCACAATAGGATTAATCACCGAGCTTCTTAAATTTCAAACGATTTGATATAATTAGTCTTTATAAAGTTCGAAGTTATTTTTAATCAATTTTATAATTTTTATAAGTTTTAAATAATATATATGTTTTATATAATTTTGTATATAATTAGTATATTTTATAAACATTCAAAATTCATCTCAAAAAGATTTTAATTTTAGTAAGTATTTTATTAAATTAGTTTAGTTTAAATTTTGGTTATAATTTTGAATCATTAGTTTACAATTAAGTTAATTGTTTTATTTCGTTAAGATTAAGAAGCTCACTAATTAATCATATAAATTCATCTTATTTAATTATTAGTCAAGCTTTGATCAATTTGGCTGAGCACTTAACTTCAATTGGCTATTAATGGCAATTTTGGCCAATTTCCTCGACCCCTTTAAACCCATTTCTTTTTTCTCAGCCTTTCTTTGGGCCCAACTTCATAACATTCAGCAAAGCCCACTCCCATTTCCTATTAGCAACCCAGCCCAACATCAATACAATACCAAATACCCAACAATACAACAATTCCAAACAGTACCCGACCCCCGTAGTTTGTCTTCTTCGCGAGCCCAAAAACGCTCCAAGCCAAATCCAGCAACAAAAATCCAGAACCGCAAACGCAGTACAGTAGAAAAATTGAGCCCAGCTCGCATGTTCTCTCTCTCTCTCCTGACGTACAAGAAGACGTTGGGAATTTTCTAGGTGGAGCGATCTCCTTCCGAGTTCGTCCTTCCTCCCAAATCGAACGGTTCTCTTCTCAATTCGGTTAGGAATTCATACCATTCCAGCTCATCAAACCTTATCTCTTAAGGAATTCAAATTTTGAATTTCGAATTGACCCTAACAATCTACCTGATTTCCCCCCAATCGGTTCTTTTCCCCTCCTATATATACTCCTCTTCCTTTAACGTTAAGGGGGATTCTTTTTAGACACGAATTTACTACTAAAAAACAGAGGGAATTTCATCAAAAGAAAAAGGATTTATCCTCTAGGGCAGAGAATTTTTTTTAGCTTATTTTACTCGAGTTTGAATCCTTCAGAGTTTTTCAAAATTGGGTCGAGCTCTCTTGTGGTGTAGTCCCTGTCCAGCTCGTCATCTCAGTTGGCTGCCGACAAAAGGTAATTTTATGCCTCTTTACGTTCATTCACCGTCATATCTTGTTTAGTAGTTTAAATTCATCATATTGTGTCGTTGAATTCCACTTTGAGATGGGTTGAATATTTTTCGTTACAGTTCTGTTGCTGTGTGACCTTAGGTGTTCGTTTTGCTGCTCCTAAATTTTTGTGACTGAGATTTGCTTATATTTTGTCCGAATAAGCAATATAAGCGAATATTTTGTATGTTCTCGAAAGGTTTCTCTCTTAGTTTGTTTTTGTTTAGTTAAATCATAATGTTATTTGATTACCGATCTTAAATCTTGTGCTCACTGGAGTATTGTTGGTTTGATGTGTAGAGCTTAATAGGTTTGTTTCTTTTACTGTTTAAGCATAAGTTTTCGTGATTAAGATATAGTTACTTGTGACTCGATTTTTCTTTTGAGTCAAGAGTAGAATTGGATGTGAAATTTGCTCTCTCTAGTTCATAAAAAAAAAAAATTATTTCTTGGCTATATGAGTTACGGACATATATTACTCATGGTTGCATATTTCATCTGCTACCTAATTAAGTCTATACCAATTTTCTTAGAATTACATGGCAGAGTTAATTTTAGTCTTAAGTTGAAATTAGTCTACTAGTTGTTGTCCAGAAGAGATGTATAATGGTAGTATTTATTCATACTAGTTGTTGCTAATGATTTGAATTTGTCTTATCTTCTTCAATGTCTAAGATAGTCATTAATTGCGGTCCCATTCCCTCTCTAATATTAATATTGTTTAAATTCCCTTTAGATGTTAGTCTTGACATTTTGCTTGAATACACATTTGGTTACATTATGGTGGGGATTAAATTAGTGTTCACATGATCAATATTTTGGATAATCTTGTTGGCTCAGTTGTGTAGATAAAAACTTGTCTTTTTTTTTTTGTTTTGTTATGCCTATCGACTTAATATTTTTCTTATTGTGATATGACTAATTTAGATGAACCAATCCATATTGTTTATTTTACTCGCATGTGACACCAATTCGAGTTCACTTTGGACTCCATTCTTGCATTTCTTCGAGTTGGATTCATTTGAGTCAACCCCATCGATCCGAACGAAAGGGAAGCTGAAACGAGGCAATTGGAAGCAAATAATGCAGAAAAAGGGGTGTTATACATGTCGATATACGCTGTGATACACTGTTGTATACAGTGTGACATAGGGGCAAAAAATGGGCTAGAAAAGCTTAAATGCAACAATAGCCCAAAAGGGGACCAAACTGGACAGATTTAATAACTAAATGGGCTTGAAAAAGGCCCAAAAGCCTTGAACAATTTCAGCAGGTCCAAAAGAGCTAATGGGTTGGCCCATGATTGTTGGCAAAGTGGTAGACTTAGGACAGGTGGGCCAAAAGGCCAAATTAATTGGATTTGGGCCAAAGTCCAAGTCTACTTATTTCTTTTCCCTCTCTTATTTTATTCATATTGTATGGTTTGACTAACTTTGTTTATTTTATGGTTTAATTTAATTAATTCCCATAGATAGTCATTTCATTTTTTATCATATTCAAATTAAAATATTTATTACTTAGCTCATATTTTTAACATTGGTCTTCTCAACACTTAATTTATTTCCCCTTAGAAAATCCCCCTTTAGTCTATTTTCTCCAAAAAATAAAATAAATAAATAAATATAAAATAATAATAAGAAAAAATGAGTTTTCTTACTTAGTTAAAATTTTAAAAACAGTTAGCCAAAGTCAATTTAGTCAAATCGCCGGTCAACCACAAGTTAGCGGACATTTCGAAGGCCTAACACCTTCTCAGAATGTACATTGAACTCGAACCCTTTTTCAATTGATTTTATCTGTTTGAGTCTTTTGAAAATCTTATAGTTTCTTTTCTTGATTTTTTACTAAAAATTAAGTGGCGACTCTGTTCTTTTGGAAATTCGATTTCTCTTAAATCATAAGTTCAATCGATTTTTCGAAAACCTAGTCATTTTTTCTTTTATATATATTTTTTGAGTAAAACAGAAATGGCGACTCTGTTGGGGACTTAATTAAGTTCTAACCATAAGATTTGACTTATTTGACTGATTGTTATTAATTGCTGAACTGTTTATCTGTGCTTAACGTGTTTAAATTTTTATAACTGTCATTGCATTTCATGACATATTCTCTTGTATGTATAGTATATTAAAGGATGGTTTTGTGGAACCGCAATCGAACTTTTTTACACTCAACCCTTTTTCGAAATGATCGGTAATTTATTGGTTCGGCATGCGTCCAATGGTTGTCGTGAGTTTCAGCCTAAGTCGTCCACTTGGGTTCCCGGTCTTTCAAAGCCACTCTTAGTCAAACTAGCGTAGAGCAAAACTAAATCCTGAATTTAGAGTATTTTGAACTAAGTTGACCCAACACCCAAGGCGTGTTGGGCCCATTAGAAGCCCACCTTGTGTCGATTTGGCCCATTGGTCAATAAAAGACAATCATGCTCATGTGTTTAAATTCGAAAGATGTATACGTCATTTGGCAAAACATTGTCTCTTGGGGTTGGGAGTTTAATAGTTTGTTTGAGTCGAAGAAGGATCAAGTTACCACTTTATCCAAAAGCGTAGACATTCGGAGATGACAAGAAGTAAAAAAGAAGAACCGTCCATGGAAGCATAGGTTAGGATTGTACCCCTGTGTGAGATTGATCATTTGTATCCATTTTCCCTATTATGGATCCCCTTTCAGTTTTATTAGTAAAATTTGTATAAATTTGGGTTTCGAGGCAATGCAATGTTTCAAACGACGTCATACATCCTTCGAATCGCTAGGCCTACCCTTGGCACGAAAGGGTCACATATTTGTTTAGAACGCGCAATATTTGTTTATGTGTCATAACTGTTTGTGTGAATATGTTGCTTTATTTGAAGATATTCTAGCTCACTACTCTTCGAATTATTTTCTAGAACCATTTAAGCACAAATATCAAGTCACTATCAAAAGTGCGTCCAAATACTCTTCGAGTCTTTAGTTTCACAACAACATTCAAACTTTATTTTTCAAAAAAAAAAAGGGTAACCTTTTATCTCAAATCGAATGAGATTCAAGCTGGTCGAATTACGTAGGACCTGAATTCTCCCTCGTGAGATACGTAGACAGTCTTTCATGGCTCAGTTCCCATTTTGAGAAATTCTATCTTTTTCAACTCTCGCAATGAGATTCGAATTTCATCTCAATCGAAAATCAAAAGTATGTCAATGAAAGATGGAAAAAAATAAATCTTGGCTCGACAAAAGTCAATCTTTCTGTCACTAATCTCAAAGTTAAATAGATAAATTTCTGTCTATTAGCCATCTTTTCTATATCCATAGGCTCATGTATCTTCAAATAAAGCAACCCTTGTCTGTTTGCACCAATGTGTGATATCTTGCACTATTTATCACCTTCAGACACTAACACGTTTACCTTTTGAGTAGTTTTTCTTCTGTCAGGTGCTTAGAACTGATCTGTGTTGATAAGCTGGCTGGTCATCCTTATTTCACAAGATTTAAGGCCCCCAAAGATTTCTTCCCCGATCAAAGTTTGCACAAAGAAAAGGCAGTAATGGGTGATAACAATGACGAGATTAGCTTGACTGATGTGTCGTGGCTCAGCCCGCCGCCACTGATCAAAATGAATTAATTATGCAGTTGATACAACAGATCACCGAGATGAGGGTCGAAATGCAGAGAATGCAAGATCTGCCTAATCCGGTTTTTGCTTTTAATACTCCAGGAGATGGGAGACCTCTACCCTACTTTCCTCCTTCGAACGCGGAACAGGCTCAGAACCCTCGCTCCAATCCCGTTCAGAATCCCTCAACCATTGACCCAACCGCCCCAAATCCCCATCAGGCCTCTGTCTCTTACCAAGCGCCACCTCCTCTTCAAGGTACCAACCCCCAAAACTTTCTTTCTCATCAAAATACCAACCCGCAAGCTTGCCCTCCCCCTCAAAATCAAAATGTCAACAATCCGCAAACATTCCCCCATCACCATAATCAACATACCAACCCCCAGACTTTCCCCCAAAATTACCAAGTCACTCAAAATACTCAGAGTCCCTCCATTGCTCCGCCATTGCCTAAAAAAGACTACTTTTCAAATCCCAATTCCAAATGAACCCTATGCCAACTATTCCGAGCTTGATCATTATGAGGAACAAGAGAGAGAGTGGAGGTCAAAGGAAGAGGCAACCAAGTTGAATATGAAAGAAGAGATCAGGAACGCCATGAAGGAGTTGCATTGTATTCCTGAAGTCGATGGTTTGAGTTATGAGGATTTGTGCATACATCCGAATCTGGATCTCCCGGAAGGGTTTAAAGTGCCAAAATTTGACACTTTCGAAGGAACAGAGAATCCATTGGCGCACCTGAGAGCCTATTGTGACCAACTCGTAGGAGTTGGCAGGAATAAAGCTTTATCAATGCGGCTCTTTAGCCGAAGTTTGAATGGAGAAGCCCTGGAATGGTTTACTTCCCATGAGATAAAACAGTGGTCTAGCTGGAATGCACTAGCTAAAGATTTCATCGAACGGTTTGCATACAATGTGGAGATCGTTCCTGATCGTTATTCTTTCGAGAAAATTAAGCAGAAATCCACTGAAAGCTATCGTGAATATGCGTATAGATGGAGGAAAGAGGCCGCCCGAGTTTGACCTCCCATGTCTGAGAAGGAGATCGTTGAAGTGTTCATACGCATTCAAGAGCTGAGTATTATAACAGGATAATGTTGTTCATTGGAGTAAAATTTGCGGAGATAGTCAAGGTAGGCGAGGCTATCGGAGATGGGCTTAAAACCAGAAAGATTTCTCGTGTTGCCGCCCCTACCGAATCTTCAAGATTGTTGAAAAAGAAAAGAGAGGATGTGTCTTCTATTTCTTGCACATCAGATGGAAAAGTACACTTCAGAAAATCCTCACCTTACAAAGGTTATCCTCGAGCCCCACAAAATTCATATCCAGCATGTTATACCCAATCAGGTTATCAAACTCCACCACCGAGTTACCAACTTCTACCTCCTAATTACCAAATTCCACCTCTTGTTTTCCAAACTCCACCTCCACATTACCAAAATACCCATCCATACTATCAAGCTCCATCAATTAATTGTTCAAATATCCAATCAAGTTACCAAAATCCACCCCCATATCACCAACGTACCTTTCCTAGCTACCGAGCTCCACAATACCCAAATTTCCAAATGCAAGCACCAACTCACCAAAATCCTCCAA
This sequence comes from Solanum acaule, assembly GCA_036250505.1. Taxonomy (NCBI): domain Eukaryota; kingdom Viridiplantae; phylum Streptophyta; class Magnoliopsida; order Solanales; family Solanaceae; genus Solanum; species Solanum acaule. The sequence continues at coordinate 19,835 of JAJOOR010003560.1, forward strand.
ACTACCACCAAGTACCTTTACATCTACGAAATAATTACAATCCTCTTTGCCCAAATCCTGAGAAGAACCTTCTAGAGTCTTTACTCCTTTGGTTGAGAGCCGAACACAACTCTTTGAGAGATTGAAATTAGCTGGCCTGATAGAGACAATTGATCCAAAAAATATCAATGTCAACTCCAAGCTTTATAAACCCGATCTTCACTGTGCTTACCATTCAGGAGGTGCTGGGCATATTACTGAGGATTGTATTAACTTGAAGCATAAAATTCAAGACTTGATAGATCAAAAGGTCGTCACTCTTCAGACTGCCACTCTTAATGTCAATAGTAACCCCATGCCGAATCATGGAGGGGTGACTATTAATATGATTGAAGTCGAGGAAGATTTGAATGTGGAGAAAGTCATAATATCAGTTAACCTTGAAAAGCTTGAGAAAGTTGTAGCCTCTCCAACCAAAAGAGAGAAATCCAAATTTGTGATCATAGCACCTCATCAAGCTTTTGATTTAGTGTCGAAAGAGGGTCACAATAAGCAGAAGATCGATTCCAATGCAAAATGGTCTACAGGAAGGAATCGAAAATTTGTTCAAAGAAGGTGATATTGTTCTTGAAGAGATGATTGAGACACCAGTCATACTAGACATCGAGTCAAATGAGCAAATGCCTAATTGGACATCCACTTCGCTTTTGATTCCTTGCTCGTCTTGGTAGACATAGACAATTTTCTATGTTATTTCTAAAATCGGTGGTGTTCCGAATGAGGCTCGAGACCCATCTTTTACTCTATTTTTGCCTCGCTATGTTTTAATCTCCCTCCTCATATTTTGAAAAAAAAAAAGAGGGCAAAATGATTTATCATCATGGACAAAGTTCTTATTGTCTTATCTCAAATGAAAACCTCATTTATTGAGAAAATTTGATTTACTTGATTTATATTTACAATCTGACTGTATCTATCTATGATTTCAGTGAAAATGTTTTCGAATTTGTCACTAGCATGTCGTGTCATAAGCTGAATGAACAAAATGGGGAAGATGTAAACGAATTTGAGGACTACAATGAAAGGATCATGGTACCTAAACACCTCGTTGAGGAATTCAGACAGTTCGAGAGTCACAATGAGCCGAATTCAGAAGAGATCAGAATAGTAAATCAGGAAAATGATGAATGCATCAAAGAAATCAAAATTGGTGCCTATCTGACAAAAACACAGGAGAGAGAACTCATCAATTTGCTTAAAGAACACATCGATACATTTGTTTGATGACATCACATGGTTGAGCGTGAACATTAGATCTCACAAGTCATCAATCTACTTAAATACTGTTAAAAGATACCAGTTTGAAGACTCGATTTCTATCTTTTCCTTGTAATCGCATTTATTTGCTTGTAATCATTTATGCTTAGAATTTATCCCTCTGTAATGAACTACATCTGACCTGGATTCTCGAGAATGAGATACGTAGGCGGCCTATGTCGGCTTCAGTCACACCTTTATATATTTCCAATATTTCCCTTTTGTACTTGAACTACGTTCGATCAAAATTCTCGAGAATGAGATACGTAGGTGGCCTGTGTCGGCCTCGGTCATTTCCTCATCAAAATTTCCTATTTTTGTTAATCCTTGAGAGGGGGAACTACGTTTGACCTGATTCCTGCATCAACGGGATACGTAGGCGCCACAACGGCTCGGTCATATCTCCCATAAGATTTCTATTTTTTCTTTACAATAGAAACTGAGACAAAATTTTTAAGAGGGACTAAAAAATTCTCAAAAAAGAAAAAAATCTCTACAACAAGTCAAGACTGAAGATACATTGAGAATCGCACCTGGGACAGAATTTTTAAGAGGGTCTCAAAAATTCTACAAGTCATATATCAACAGTTCGAGATACCCCAAGACATCTAACTGGGACAAAAAATTTTTAGGATGGCCTCAAAAATTCTTTCAAGCATCACAAGAAGTTTGTAATAAATTTCGAACATTTCGAGCATATTAGAAGTTTAAAGCTAACTTCAAATGATCTCTGGCATCGTAAAAGTTCATAGTCAACTGCAACAATCTTCGACACCTTTGAATTTCAGAGTCAACTACAAAACTTCTCGATTATAGTAGATTTTCGGAAGAACCATGTCAGAAATTTCCCAAGCTTTAAGGATTTTTGAATTCTCCAGAACAAGCTATCGAACATACCAAAGTTTCGAACCAATGACATTTATTTAAGCTTGACGTGACATGACACTTGGCAGTAACCTTTTTCAATTACAGCTTTTTGAAAAGATTTTATCTATATGTTTCAAATATTTTTGCATAAAAAGTTTTGTCTTGTCTATCGAGAAGCAAGAGATCGGAGCGATCAACTGAAGATAGCAAGACAAGGAGCAAGCGACTGAAGAAGTCAACACAGATCAGTTTGTTTTAAAAACTAACAATTTTTCTGTGGATGCATGTCTATAAGATTGCCTCAAGTTCATCATATTTCTCTATTAAACGAATATGGAGAAGTCAAAAGGGCGAGGAGCTCCCCAAAATTGACAACTTTTCTTTGGATGCAGGAAAGTCATTTAAGTTTTTCAGAAGAAAAAGAAAGAGTTTAGAATACGAGCAACAACACCTCGTTTAAATTCCCAGCAAAGCATAAGTCACAACGAAAATAAAGTGTTCAAAATGGGAACAAGTGAAAGCATCACTCTCAACAAATACAAGCATCTTCGATGACACGAGATTACACTTTTCAGCATCAATAATGTTTGAAGACTATTCACAAATCTCGTTGATATCAGACGCGGTAATGTGAACTACCATGAGGGACATCGTCTTTACCACCCGAATGGACATTCCTAGAGTATTATCAAATGAGATAATACCATCACCCAGAGGGATATCATCGTCATTCTATCAATGAAATATCCTCATCCTACCGACGGATCTTCATCTTCATCAACATCATCCTACTGACGGTTCTTCATAAACATTATCCTACCAATGGATCAATATTGTCCTATCGACGGATCTTTATCATCACCATCCTAACAGATCTTTACTATCATCATCATACCAATGGATCTTCATTAATATTATCCTATCAGTAGATCACTATTAATCATCATTTTATCTATGGAGCATTATAATCATATCGATGAAGTAGCATCATCCTACAGATGGATCAACATCACTCTACCAATAGATTATCGTCATCATATCAATGAAGTATCATCATCATCCTATCGATGGAGTAGGATCAACAACATCAACCTATCGAGGGAGCAACATCATCATCATATCATTATCGTCATCCTATCAATGAAGAATCATTATCCTACTAATGGAGCATCAACATTATCATCCTATCGATGGAGCATCATCATCATCCTATCGATGGAGCATCATTATCATCCTATCGATGAAGAATCATTATCCTATCAATGGAGCATCATCATCCTATCATGTAGCAGCATTATTCAACCAATGGATCAGCATCATACTACTAATGGATTATCATCATCTTACTAATGAAGAATCATCATCGTTATTTTCATTTGCAAAAACGACATCAAGAGAGCTATCAACATATTACATCAGTCTACTTTGTATTACATCATATCAAAAGAAGAATACATTGAAGAATTATATTACAAATATGAGATATAAGTTTATTTGCTTAACGTCAAATTGAAAGAAAGCTGACGTCAATTCTTTGAAAGGAGCAACTAAGTGTCCACATGGTAAAAGACACTATCTCTCCATTTGAATTACATTTTATGCTAATGAGTTTTATCTCAGTCTTTGTCGAGAGCATCCAAGAGGATGAATTCTCAAAACAAACCACAGGTGCGGACGACATCGATAAGGATGCAGCACAACATGGAACTTTTTCTTAGCAGCGAATTGGGACATAGTCCAAAGAGGAGTGCCAAACTCTTAGGACGCGAGTAGAGGAGTGACTTCCACCACAATCAAACCACACCCCTATCAGAAGGCATGTGGGTTTACCTTTGGGTTTGTCGGTTTCAGTTTCGCATCCAGAAAATTTTGGTCTCCATCAGAAGCGGCTTTCCAATCAAAGTGACAATGCGCCAAGAGCTTTGGAAAATATGTCCGTGTAAGTTCTTACTTATGGATGTGAAGAGCTCCACATTCATGGCTAAGAGGTTGCAAACCTCTTTTTCATGCCCGACTTATTTTGTCACTTTTCCAGAATCGAAAGGTGATCTATCATAATAGATTTCATTTTCAACCGATAGAGGCGAACAACAAACAATATGATTCCTAAGGTTTAGGGATATGTAGGCGGGATCAATGTTGAAAACTTGGTTGTATTTCGATATGCGCTTTTAAATCTTATTCTTGAGCATTCCGGTCTCTTCATAATTCGATTCGGGATAACTTTTGAATTCTTTCAAAATTGTGCGTCAAATCAAGCGTCTCGAACTACAAGTGGCCTGAATTCTCATATAAACTGAGATATATAGGAAATCATTTTTGGGGTTCGGCATAATTCCTAAAGTCCGTACCAAAAGACAATTTACTAAAGGATGAAAATGTGGTCGGCCAAAATTGGATTCGTCAATTTCATTAGCCTCGAATTTCTTTCATCAGTCCAAGTCAAATGAGGGACAGTTGTTGACACCCAATTTTGGACTTTCACAATAGGATTACTCACCGAGCTTCTTAAATTTCAAACGATTTGATATAATTAGTCTTTATAAAGTTCGAAGTTATTTTTAATCAATTTTATAATTTTTATAAGTTTTAAATAATATATATGTTTTATATAATTTTGTATATAATTAGTATATTTTATAAACATTCAAAATTAATCTCAAAAAGATTTTAATTTTAGTAAGTATTTTATTAAATTAGTTTAGTTTAAATTTTGGTTATAATTTTGAATCATTAGTTTACAATTAAGTTAATTGTTTTATTTCGTTAAGATTAAGAAGCTCACTAATTAATCATATAAATTCATCTTATTTAATTATTAGTCAAGCTTTGATCAATTTGGCTTAGCACTTAACTTCAATTGGCTATTAATGGCAATTTTGGCCAATTTCCTCAACCCACTTAAACCCATTTCTTTTTTCTCAGCCTTTCTTTGGGCCCAACTTCATAACATTCAGCAAAGCCCACTCCTATTTCCTATCAGCAACCCAGTCCAACATCAATACAATACCAAATACCCAACAATACAACAATTCCAAACAGTACCCGACCCCCGTAGTTTGTCTTCTTCGCGAACCCAAAAACGCTCTAAGCGAAATCCAGCAACGAAAATCCAGAACCGCAAACGCAGTACAGTAGCAAAATTGAGCCTAGCTCGCGTGTTCTCTCTCTCTCTCCTGACGTACAAGAAGACATTGGGAATTTTCTAAGTGGAGCGATCTCCTTCCGAGTTTGTCCTTCCTCACAAATCGAACGGTTCTCCTCTCAATTCCATTAGGAATTCATACCATTCTAGCTCATCAAACCTTATCTCTTAAGGAATTCAAATTTTGAATTTCGAATTGACCCTAACAATCTACCTGATTCCCCCCCAATCGGTTCGTTTCTCCTCCTATATATACTCCTCTTCCTTTAACGTTAAGGGGAATTCTTTTTAGACACGAATTTACTACTAAAAAACAGAGGGAATTTCATCAAAAGAAAAAGGATTTATCCTCTAGAGCAGAGAATTTTTTTTAGCTTATTTACTCGAGTTTGAATCCTTCGGAGATTTTCAGAGTTGGGTCGGAGCTCTCTTGTGGTGTAGTCGCTGTCCAGCTCGTCATCTCAGTTGGCTGCCCGACAAAAGGTAATTTTATGCCTCTTTACGTTCATTCACCGTCATATCTTGTTTAGTAGTTTAAATTCATCATATTGTGTCGTTGAATTCCACTTTGAGATGGGTTGAATATTTTTCGTTACAGTTCTGTTGCTGTGTGACCTTAGGTGTTCGTTTTGCTGCTCCTAAATTTTTGTGACTGAGATTTGCTTATATTTTGTCCGAATAAGCAATATAAGCGAATATTTTGTATGTTCTCGAAAGGTTTCTCTCTTAGTTTGTTTTTGTTTAGTTAAATCATAATGTTATTTGATTACCGATCTTAAATCTTGTGTTCACTGGAGTATTGTTGGTTTGATGTGTAGAGCTTAATAGGTTTGTTTCTTTTACTGTTTAAGCATAAGTTTTCGTGATTAAGATATAGTTACTTGTG
>JAJOOR010003561.1:0-38867 GCA_036250505.1 Solanum acaule
TGTTGCTTGGATGATGCACCTGATGTGCGGCAGAGTGCTTTTGCTTTGCTTGGTGATCTTGCGAGGGTAAGTTTATATGTAACCTTCGAGCTAAACCCACTTCATAGGCGTCAGGCTGTGTGTGAGTTTCATTAATACTGGTCCTAATAGGGTCAGCGTTGTGATATCTGTTGGGAAAACGGAATGGCTTGGGAATGCAGTGTTTCTTTTCATTGCTAACATACTTTTGCTTGTTTGCATTTAGGTTTGTCCCGTTCATCTGCGACCTCGGTTGGTTGAATTTCTTGATGCTGCTACTAAGCAACTGGTATGGTATACTGTTCTCTTTTTTGACGTGTTTCCAGTTCTTTGATTCCCTGTCATTTACTCGAGAGATGCTCTTACAGCAAAACACTTCCAAGCTGAAGGAAACCATCTCTGTGGCCAACAATGCATGTTGGGCAATTGGAGAATTAGCAATCAAGGTAAGTTTGACAGATTTGTTGCTTTACAAGATCATTTGATCAGGATTAGCTGAAGTAATTGAATGTAGTTCTGCATGAAAACATCTACTATTTATCAAAATAAAGAGAAACTTAAGGAAGTAAAACACAAGGAAAACCTTTTTGTGTTCTGTAATCCCAATTTCATATCTGATTATTGTCATTTTCCCTGTTTGCAGAAGTGGTTTTAGTGTCAGAGAAGCATCTGTTCTCTCGTGGTCTTGTGACTAAAATCACGTGGGTAGATAATTCAATTGAAAAAATAGTCTTTTTAATCAAGTAACATTAACTTTTATTAAAAATAGGAATAAACCAGTATACAAGAAAAATAAAAAAAACAGAGAGCCTATACTAAAATGTTATTATCTAGAAGAAATCTCTGGGCATTTAAAACTTGAATCATTCCTAGCTTTTATATCGTGTGAAGCAAAGCATATGAATAATAACATTCAAACAGTAAGGGTATTATGGATCATCTTTGTTACTTATACATATAAGGTTTGGAAAACCATACCATCACATAGGCATATTGATAACTCCATAAGGTATAACAAGAACACACAGTTCTACAGGGAAGGGATCAACTTAACATACTTGAATTATTGAGAGGTTAAATAACATAATTCCCATAGATAAAGAGTCGTAAAAGACATGACATGGAAGGATGTCAAGATAAGAGGAACATGACACTTTAGGAATACGGGATTTCGAATTCAACGGTTTGCCTCTTATATACCTCAATTCCGTACTTTAAGTGCACAACAATGTTCAATCACCATTGCAACTTTAATCTACAACTATATATGCCAAGTAGGACTAGCATTAGTAAGAACACTCATGTTTAGGCCGTTTAGGCATTTCATCAAACACTTAGTGAGCCGTAAGCCTGAAGCTCTACAACCTCCATTAATGGTGTTTCTTCATCCCAAAACTCTTCTCCTTGCCAACAAAAGACACTACAATCATATATAGATATAAAACAACTTCACCAGCAAGGAGTCCAACAATTAACATACTCCATTTCTTGTTTCAATGGTCTCAAGGCATTGAGTTTATTGAGTGGAACTCAGGGGATGGGTCCTTCCCAGATACACATTTTTATCATTATTTGGAAAACAGATTTTCCCTTATAGTAAGGAACATATAAACCAACAGGCTAGAGGATTTTTTATTTTTTTTTGAAAACCGAGAAATCCGTTTGTGACCTGTCCTTTGGACCAATCACAACCTTCTAAACTCGGTGGATAATGGGCCCGCCCCTCTACCCTTCTCCACTTAAATACCGGGCTTCGCTTTGCATGGTCTGGGGCTTGAACCTGTGACCTAAGTCACAAATCCTCCACCTTTTGCCACTCGAGCTAGGCCTTGGGGGCCAGGCTAGAGGATATTTTTGTGGCAGACTGAGCGATAATTAATACAATACTGATCTGGCATTGATATTATATTGAAATTTTGACACCGATTGTGAAAAATCATGCGTAAGCCATTGGATAAGTGCTAGGTTATACTAAAAACTCAAAATCCAGTTCACGTAGGCCAGTTTATCAAATACACAGGGTGGTGCATTCCTTAAAAAAATTAACATTGGTGGAGGTGTAGCATGCAACTTGAGACATCCAACACAAACAAAATCCTCAACAACATGCATAGGTGACACATCTTTTCCGCAGAATCTTTATCCCATGTGAATGGGGTTACTAAACAAGCAACTTTTCATAGAATAATTTCCCCAAAAATATATCAATTAACCCCTTTCACAACACAGATTGAAAAATCACTGTACTCAAGTAATTTATCGACATGAAACATAATACAATGATACTGATACCCATACTAGCGTAATGCAAATCCACGTAAACAGGGTCTTGTTGAATTTGGCACTCCTGCCTACTGGTTATTATCTGAAATTGATCCTTATCATTGATAATGACGTGGAGCTGCAAAATATATATTTGTGATTGCACTGAACTTTTTGCCCTAATATTTAAGGTGCAAGTTCTCTTCTTTCAACTGTGTTTGTGCTCCTTGTTTCGTGCCAATTTGATTCCCAATAGATAATATGCATTTTCATTTGTCTTGTTTTATGGACTACAAATGTGATGTTGAACTTTATAATTTCAGGTCCAAAAAGAGATATCTCCAGTAGTCCTGACTGTAGTCTCATGCTTAGTACCAATCCTTCAACATGCTGAGGTAATTATCTGTTTCCTATCTAAGATTGAAATATTTTGTGATTGGTTGGTTGATCCCGTTTGTTTGTATATGCATAAAATGCATGTATGTTGTGCCTAAATGTATTGTGTTTTGTTCTTCTCATTTTATACTTGGTTCTAAGAAGGGTCTGAACAAGTCACTGATAGAGAATAGCGCAATCACCCTCGGAAGACTTGCATGGGTTTGTCCAGAGCTTGTGTCACCACATATGGAGCATTTTCTGCAAACATGGTGTTTTGCTCTGTCTATGTAAGTTAACTCCAACTGCAACTGTTCCATTCATGGTGACTAGAAGTCCTACATGCTCATGCATTGAAAACTTTAGAACTATAGGCTTTTTTTGCATGAAACAGAGAGTAATGTGGTCATGCTGACCAAATTTGACTGAAGAGTGTTATTTTGGCTTACTCTTCTCCATGTATTTGATGGCGAGACTTGAAATACCTCCATCTTAACATTGTCAATCTGAAGTTGGGTTGCTAATTCCTGAGACGCACGCTTTAGCAAATTTTTTGTTAACTTTGCCGAACTCCAAAGTGATACTCCCTTCAGTCCCTTTTATGTATCATCTTTGCCAAAATTTTTGTCACTTTAGAAAATCAAGAAAGCATTGATAATATTCTTTCCAACTCCACCCTTACTATTCCAAGAAGGGCCATATAATCAGTAATTACCCAATTAAGAAAAAGATGGGAATAATTAAGTCAAATTACAGCATAAAACATATGATTAATGCTTATCTTTCTTAATGGGTGTGTCAAAGCCTTAATTGACAACCAGGAGTATTATACCTTATAAAAAAAACCAGTGGGAATATTATTTTAATGATTGATAATACCACATGGTAAGAAGTAATAACGTTTTCTTTGAAGCCGTGGTATGTGTTTTTCTTTTTATTATTGTGTAATGCAAAAGGATGTGCATGTTGGAGGTCTTAGTGCAGATAGTTGAATGTCATTAGCTTTAATAGTGTTACTTTTCTTTTCAAGTTCATCAAGTTTTGAGAGGAAAAAAACATAGATAAAAGGTGATAGTATCTTTGGCACCCATTCTTCGTTGCTGCATAACTAACACATTAATTTGTCAAGCTTGTTTGATAAGAAAAAAACTTCCTTTCACAATGTGAAGCTGTGATCTTCTCTTCTCCTTTCATAGAACTGAATGTGTCAAAACCCACCCATTCCCGACTCTCCTCTTGCATCAATATTGAACAGCATATTACAATGCACAAAATGCCTCATTGATGACCTCCAATTTGTTCTCACTTTGTGGCAGGATACGTGATGATATTGAGAAGGAAGACGCCTTTCGTGGTTTATGCGCAATGGTAGTTTCGTCTTCTGATATTGCCTCTTCGGTTCAGATCACAAAGAACTGAATACTGCTAAATTATTATAAATTTCCTATTATTGAAAGCTTTAAATTGCTGTCCTTTTGTTGGACCACTTAAGGATGATGGCATCCTGGAAGCTGAATTAACTTAGGACAGTACACATGATCTTATATCAACTGTTGAAGAAGTCCCGCAATGGTCAATTATGGGATGGGTGGTCTGTTTATATGGCTTGGACAATCTCTCATTTTGAGCTAGCTTTTGGGGTTGAGTTCTCGAGATCCATTTCTTTACATGGTATCAGTGTAGGACCCATCCCAATTCTCATTCACGATGTTGGACCCTCATATTAAAATTGCCCACACTTCAAATATCCAGCCATGGGGTGACCTGAGGTGTTGAAGAATTCCCACATCAGTCAATTATGGGATGGGTGGTCTCTTTATATGACTTGGGCAATCCTCACCTCTTGAGCTAACTTTTGGGGTTGAGTGAGGCTGAAGATCCATTTCTTTACACTAACCTAGATTTTGTACTTGAAGTACTACACTTCATTCTATAAGATGCAAGAAGTTCTCATAAATTGGAAACAAGTAATTGTTCTTTTCTAAAACTGTTAAAAGTTGTTATCTAACTACAGGTGTGTCTTGGTTTCAAATTTATTCAGGTAAAGGCAAATCCATCAGGTGCATTAAATTCACTCGTCTTTATGTGCAAAGCCATTGCAAGTTGGCATGTAAGCTTTCTGTTTCCTGTTTCTGTATTTTCAACCGTGGAAGAGAAACTCCGATATTTTTTTTCTTTGTTATCCTCATGTTGTGATCCTTCTCAGGAGATAAGAAGTGAAGATCTACGAAATGAAATCTGCTTGGTTTTGCAGGGATATAAGCAAGTAAGCATTGCCTGATACTGTAATTATTTCTTTTTCATCTGCTCTAGACGGGTATCTTTTCATGTCTTATTGCATTTTTACTTGAGAATTTGTGAATTGGTCTTCCTTTGTAGCAGAGAGTAATTCTTCTTCTTTTTTATCTAAATAAGGAAAACAATTATGGAGAGTAATTCTTCTACACATTTTTTTGTTTCTTTTTCTTCCTCCTTTTTACTTTTTAAGTTGCTTCCTCCCAAAAATTCTGGACATCTTTAGAGTTTGTTAGTTTCATTTGGAGATGAGCCAGGTGAAGAAATGGGAACTAAGGAAGACCAATCTCATTTTTTCTCACTAACTCTCAGTGGTATAATATTTAGGGTATAAAGATGTCCAATGTATTATTCTGAGCTTGGTCGTTACCAGATTAAAAAATGTATTATTTCTGAGCTTGGAGATATTTTGTCAGATGCTCAAGGATGGTGCTTGGGAACAGTTCATGTCAGCTTTGGAGCCCTCAGTGAAGGACAAGTTGTCGATGTATCAAGTTTAATTATTTATTGACAGAGTGGATCTCCCAAGTTTCAATGCATGTTGTCATCTCGGCTGTATGACACTTCACATCTATGGATCTCTATTGGCTTTGTGTTGGTGTCACTCTTAACATTGTCAGATTGTTATTGTTGCCATGCATGTTGAGCAAACATAGTCTTGGGTTCAATTTCCTCCAGACAACATTCTCATTGAAGATTGAAGCTATTTTTATTCTTTCAAAGCTTCAGGGCTGCTGGTTTTGGGCACAACAGTTAGCTGGACAATTGGAGAAGCTGAGGTTTGACAAATTTAATGTACAGGTGTGCGATGCAACAATTATATTTGATTTTGTCGGTGTCTGTCCTGAAGGGGCGATCCTAAATCTTAAGATAATTGGGTGTGAGAATTTTATATTGGGTTAAAGAGCAACTTTTCCTGATTTTATCTTTCCATTATAAGGTCCCATTGGTTGATTTTAGACTACGATATCATAGCTAGATGTCTCAGAATTTGTTGATCCACCTTCTCATCTGGAGGTTCAAAAGAGATGGTCGAATGAGGTATGAATGATCTCGATGGTGGGCGAGAGAAATAATTGTTGTCTGTACTTTGTGGTTATTGGTAGAGGGGTTTAAAATTTATGTACCATTTTAAAGAAAATATTATGTCATTTTTATCCTGCTCTATTTTTTAGTTCCCGTCTATAGGAAGATGAAAAAATATTTGATAGTTATAACTAGAAATGAAATGCGAAATTCAAAGATGCTGTATTGAAAATTCTGTGTGTTAATTTTTTTATTGAATTTTGTTTGAGAATTGCTTCTTTGAAATATGAAGTATCACCCCTTTATTGAAATGTGTTACATCGTGTATATCGTTGTCTCCATATGGGAAAATGTTTTTAGCCATAGACAGTTGGTGATCACATCGATTGAAGATATTTCCTAGGTTATATTCAATTGTGGCAAGTCAGAGGACATGATGCTGTGGGAAACAGTCACTATCAAGGCCTCTTTTGTATCTGTTGATTATGAAATGCATTTACAGTATGTTCTCTTATTACATTGCTGCATTTTCAATTTTTTCCCAAATTTCTTTTCTTCTCATCTCTTCTATGCGTTCACCGGCTTCTTGGATTTCAAGCTGTAGAAGGCACTTGGAATAGAGAAATGGTGCAAGAGCTTCCAGCATTCCCTTCACATTCTCTGTCAATTGTCGAACACTTTTGCTCCAATGTCCTTGCAAATTCTTCTCCATCCCTTCCACTAGAACTGGAAAGACTTCTTCCATTGCTTGTGATGCCATCTTCCAGAATTGCTCATTGTTCCACACATACAATGCGCGTTCAGCAACCTAAAATCAGAACCATTAGTTTACTCCAACATCATCTCTTACATAATTGAAATCCAACAAGTGTAGGTTTGGTATGACAGAAAATGTCTTTCACCAAATGGGAGTAAAATGGCTTCTCTCATATAGATGTTATATCAATTCTTACTACTTAAAATCATCATAGAAACCCATTTGCAAATATTATTAATAAACATTTGAAATTTGAAGATGAACAATTTATAATGGTTAATCTTGAATAGTAAGCCAAGTCCAAAGAAAAGTAATTTACCTGCGAGTTCCAACTGTTTAAACACTTGGTAATTTTGGTGCACAAAGGCAGGGCAAGTTCCTTGTACAATTGTGGATCAACAGTCTCCACAAGTTCTTCCAATTCACCAATAAACAGAACTTCCTTCTGGCAATTTGTTATAGGCCAGTACTTCAATATGCCTCTTATAACAACCTCACCAAGCTCAGGCTCTTTTTGCACAAACTGAGATACACAATAAGCCAACTGCCTATGATAAACTTGCATCCCTTTTGGTTTATGCAAAGGGACAAGAACTCTATTCAAGAAAAACTTGTGTTCTTCTTTCAAAGGAACACTAAATCCATTTATAATTGTGCCCCATATTTCAAGAAGCTCTCCAATTCCAGGGTGCCTTTGATCAGTCTCGAAAACATAGTGCAAGAATACATCATGCATAGTCTTTCTCATGAATGGTCTGTAGAATGTTAACTTTGAATACACTCTGTGGAACACATTCTTCAAGTTGTTGCGTTCTCTTTGATCTTCAGATTGGAACAACGCGAGGAGACTAAGGAGGAAAGCGTGGTCTATGTAGATACGGAGGGATTCAACACTTGTTCTACTGACAATCCTGAGGAAAATGTCGTAAACAATTTGCAAATGTGGCCAGGAGGGTGTTGGATTGCTGACAAGATCATCGTCATCTGGTAATACTGAGACGACAGAATGAATTGGTGGAGGGAGTGGCCTAAAAAGATTAGATGACAACATTATGAAAAGGGGTGAAAGTACTTGATCATCAAGTGGTTTTATGAGAGTCTTGATGATGGAAAGGAGTTGGATGAGTTTTAGCCTCTTTAAATCTTGTTGTGAAGGGGATTCTTGTGGATCAGTGAAAGTGTATGTGAAAGAACAGTAAGATATTAGAGAAAGCAATTCCTCTTTCTCAGAATCAAGAGAACTTGTCACGTTCCTTGAATCTAAAAGGAGTTGTTTTAGAGTTGTGTTTGTTTTTCTTGGAGAGTTTTTTGGGCTAAACGTTTTCCTTGGAGAGGCTCTTGGGCTGTTTCCATTTAACCCACCCATTGTTCCTTTTGCAGTCGTCTGATGGAAAAGACTTTCTGAATAGTCGATCTCGATGAGTCAATGCCAGTCCTTACCTCAAAAGAGTATTTGGAAGCAAATGTAGAAGGTTGGAGTGAATGGTTAATGGTTTATTTAAACCAACGATTAGCACTAATATTTTCTTGGGTAGTGTAAAACAGGAACGAGAAATACGATGTTTAAGAGGAAAGACTCTTGGAAATGTCAGATAATTAAGAGGTTTTTTAGAGTGAAGACAGATAGGTAAAGATAAGGTGAACTTTGTTCTTTGCTCTATAGGCTTTTATAGATAGATACTGATGCCTCATCACTTAGTCATCAAACTAACTATGCATACAGTTGGATATTATTTTTTAAAATTTATATAATATGTAATCTATCAACAAGAATGGCACCATTAACTCCAATGCAGTGAGCATTTCGGAGTTTAGGACTAACCACCTCATCTCCCATCTCTGATATGTAAAATTGGAAAGTCAGATGTGTACAACTTGTTTGCATAGTACAATGATACTGATTCACACACTTGAATACAAACCAAAGTAGACTGAATTGTTTACTCTGCCATGGGTTCAAGTTGAACATTCTAAATTGTCCCAAATTCAATGCTTCTAATATCAAGAAAATATAAGTCCCATTGATCACTTTAAGCCTCAACAACCTGATGATAATTGGTCTGTAGTTCTACAAGATCAGAGCTAACAGAGAAACTTACCCATTTCTTCTTGTCACAATAAACTAGACAAGGCTGCATAATAAGGCCAACAAGAATAGCCAAGAAACTGACAATCACGACCTTAAATGAACATAGTGCTATAACAACAAGAAGAAACAATGTTGGTGGCAGACAAATTAAAATTGAACCAATTGTTCCTAGTGGAATCCTATAAGGTCTTGATGCTGCTGGATATTTTATCCTTAACTTGACAAAAGATAGAAATTCCAAAATCATTCCAAAACAGTTCATAAAGTTCTCAGCAGCTACAATTTCTTGAAAACTAAGGCAAGACAGCAGCACAACACCTGATGCAGAAAACAAAATACTGATAAGAGGGGTTCCATAACGCGATCTCTTTGCGAAAAAATCAGGAAGCATCCCCCGTTCTGCCATTCCCAAAAGCTGATATGAGTCACCACTCATCTCAGCTAAAAACATTCCCATATTTGACACAGCCGAAGCCCCTTGAACCCACAATCTTAACCATACTCCTCCAATGATCTTAGCAATATCCGAGAAATAACCATCACTCCAAAGATCACGATGCAATGGAACAGCTCCCGTGCCAAATAAAAGAGGGAAAAAGTAACCAGAGACAACTAAAGGAAGTGCATAGAATAAAGCCTTGGGAATTGTTTTACCAGGATCCTCCACTTCCCCTGACATAGTACTCACTGAATCCCAATAGTTCAAATTCCAAAATAGTGTATTTAGATACAATCCCCATTGTACATTTTCTAAATCCACAACAAACCATCTCGAAGGCTCCAACTTAGGAAGCGCGATAAATCCCATAATTACAAAAGGAAGGAGAGAAAATATCGCTAAAACTGTAGCAACCCAAGCAACAATAGTTAAACCTCTATAGTTCAAATATGTAAGTGCAATAACCAAAGCAAGAATGGCGATTGTTCTTGGTAGACCATTCGCCAATGCTGGCACAGAAGATTTAATGTAGTCTAAAAATAAAACAGGGTACAAGGCATTATCAACTACACCACTCATCCATTTCACCCATCCTAATTGAAATCCCCAATAAGGACCAAAAGACTTTGAAACCCAAACAACATATCCTCCGTTTTCGGGGAACATAGTGGATAATTCAGCAGTTATTAAAGACTCTGGAATGCTCCATACAATAGGAAAAATTAAATAGCCAACAAGTGCTAAAAATGGACCGGCTGCACAGACGGTATCTTCAACTCCAAAAGGACCACCAGAAACACCATAGAATATAAGAAATGTAAGAGGAACAAATGAAACCTTGGTGAAGTTTGCTCCTCCTCTATGTAAACTCGAATATTCAACATTATCTTCTGCCTCCATTTGATCACTTTTTTCGCGCTCGTTGTTTCTATTTAGTGTATCAAATTATGAGTTTTCAAATGAGACATCCATCATTGGGCTAAATTTTTCAAATGAGACATCCATCATTAGCCTTACACAGATAAATTTTCAAATTTCTATAATTAGTGTCTTGTAAGCTTATCAAATTTTCAACCTAGTCGAATTTATGAATTCCTACCAAACTCAAAGTTAAATAACGAAATTTAAAGTTAAACATTTATAAAATTTCAGTATTGGAGCAAAAGCTTTAGGATTGAGGGATGAACTTTTTACCTCTGAAGATGCACACACTACACTAGCAGAGCAAAGTCAAGTGTTAGTAATGTGAAGAAGAAGAGAAACCAGAAGCTGGACGTCTACAGTGAAATGTTACAACACCATGACGTTCTCCTCGAAAAACCATTCAAGATAGCCTCAAAAATTACTGAAATCGGACCTAGAATGGCAACAAAAAGGCTGAAAAGAACGAGAAAATGAAGGCTGAGTATCGCTGAGTCCACTTGGCGATCGTTTAATAATTGCCAGAAGCACGGAAGGAATCGTTAATCTCGAGGAGAATTGACGGTTGTTATTAAGTGCCAGGACACGTGTCAGCTATCGGGGAGGGACATTAAATATTCTTGCCAGATTCCCGGATTCAACACATGTTGAAATTTGATGAATCTTATCACCATGTGTGTGGTTGATAACATTACACAGAGTGTTCCCTAAAGTGTTTGGTGAATTTTTTTAAGAAATGAACTTAGCTTTAAATAAAATTTGTTAGAAATAATTTGTGTTGTTCATCAGACACTAACATTTATCCGTCGTAAAGTATTATTTGTGGTCAATTGAACGTGTATATTGTTTTAAAATGTTTTGAATGTATACCTTAAGAATAAAAATTACTAAAATTTATGTCTCAAAAGCAACATACTTTAAGCTATGACTTTTGCCTATAAAGTAGGACTTTCGATTAATTTAGTAGATTTACTATCTTAAAATGTTCCGTACATTTGTCTTATGAGCAGAAGTTAGTACTTATGCATGATACTTTTAACTAGATGAGTGCAGAAATTTTAATAGCGAATTTGACGATTTGAATATCTCTTGAATTATATTGAACACTTTTTCTTTTTAAAAAGCACAAATTTTATTTTCTAAAAAAAAAGAAGAAGAACTATCTTAATCATAAGTATTTTAGAACTTTGAATTATATAACTCAAATATTTATATTAATATATAAAAAAATTACAACAACATCCCAGAAATAATATTGCAAATAAATGACTAACTTCTCATTAATTAGATTAATTTTTTTTTATAAATAGTAACATTGCTAATGTTTTATGTCATTTAAGAATACTAACTTAGAATAAAAAAGACAATTTTAAAAATATACTTTTTTTTTATGTGTATGTGTATATATTTAAGGTCCTTTCAGCCCATTCTTCAATAAATATAAAATAAAAAATATAATTTGATGTTCAAGGAAGAAACAGGAGTACCGGCGACTTTGCGGTGAAAGGTGATAAATGTTCTTCTTTTCTCTGCAATTTAGCCTATCAAAACTTCCGCAGTTGTTATCTTTAATTCTTTATCATTTTGATGTATATATGTTAGTCTTAGAGTTAATGAAAGACTTGATTGATGAGCGTCTGCTAGTTGTTTGCCGAAATGCCTCACTGAATACCAACTTTTTATATTTTTTTTAATTTAAAAAGTAGAATTTTTCTATTTAGATGTAATGAAGACCACTAATAAAATAATGGGCCACGAGTTTTCTTGATAGAAATGCGTTCTAATTCTTGGAAGCTCACTTAAGATGTGTTCTGCTGTATATATGGATGGAGAACTATTATTGGTAGGCTTTAGGTGGGCAGGCAATGAGTTTTGGATTGCCTCTAACACCCTATAACATTGAAATTTTCATTAATTACTGATAAAAAAACCAAGTTTGTTTGATAGAAAATTATGAAATTGAAATTTTAAGTTCAAATACTAATCAATCACAACCCAACTTGAATTTGCATTGTTAGTCTATTTGGGTTTTATTTTGAAATTTTTGGATGGAAAAACACTCTTAATGGAATTTGGGATGGAGGGAGTATGTTCTATTTGTGTGTTGCATTCTGGAACCCAACTTACCTATTTTGTGGGATTGTACTAGAACTAATGAACTAATACTCTGTCTAATTGATTAAAGGTCGGAGTATGCTGAAGCTATTTTCTAAAATGTTGTGCGCTCGAGGAGGTCAGAAGATGAGGCCTTTTCTATGTGCGCA
Organism: Solanum acaule; assembly: GCA_036250505.1. Taxonomy (NCBI): domain Eukaryota; kingdom Viridiplantae; phylum Streptophyta; class Magnoliopsida; order Solanales; family Solanaceae; genus Solanum; species Solanum acaule. The sequence continues at coordinate 12,447 of JAJOOR010003561.1, forward strand.
AATTAGTGGCTTTCATACTTCAAAGGTAAAATGATTTGTGTTAATGCTACTACTTCATGCAGCCTTTCTATTTTCATATGTGCATACATAACTTTGGCAGGAAAGAGAGCGAATGTTCTTGCTTCTGTCTTGTTGACTTGAATGGTTTTCCAATAGGACATGGCTATTTAAATCTAAGCTAATCCACTTGTTACTCCTGAGGTTTTTTGTTTTGTTTTATCCAATGGTGTGTTTATCTATTGTTTTAACAAAGATGGTCTTTACGTAAAACAAATGCTGAAGAGTGCTCATTAACTTCCATACAAATGACACTCTGGTAAGACTGACTGGTGAATATTATGGTAGGAATGCCACAAATTACATGGGAATCAGTATAATCTTCTTGTTTCCATACAAAGCTTGTTGGAATGAACTCTATCTTTTCAGAGTGTCAGTTTTCATATTGAGATAAATGATCGAGTTAGTTAAAGAGTTAATTGTTCTCTAGAGAGTCTAGACTCTTAACAAATCTACGTTCACTGACATTGTTTCTCCTTCCATCCCAAGTTTAATTATCTAGTTTTGCCAGTTGCATATAATTAGAGATTAAATAAATTTGAATAGTTTAGACTTCTAATGAGAAATTGCTGGACCATGTAAAAGTGGAATAATTGTTGTGAAGATCTCACTTCAAGGCAAAAGCAATATGATTGAGCAGTATTTAGATCTTCATTAAGACATATCTAAATGAAAAGCTGTTCTATATAGCATCAAGTAACTGGGAAGGTACTTTGTGATGATAAAATCATGTAACTGTGAAAAGGTGAAGCTGCAAACGGTAGGTTCTTGAGAATGTTGGCGGTTTCTAAATTGTAAAGAATATGTTGCAATGCATATTATAATCTAGTGGAATAATCATACCTTGGACATAAAGCATTTTGTTGAAATAAACTCTTTATTGTTGATTTCGCCTAGTTGAGGAATCAGGTGGTTTTTCCTCTGTTGTGAGGATGCTTATATAGAAAGATACTTGTATTATGTATATATGTGATTTGCTTAGTTGACAAAAACAAGCCAATAAAGAAGAAATCACGCATTTTTAGTGTTAACTGTGTGTGATATTATACAAGGTTGTTGGGAGATGAATGGATGAATTTAAGATTTAGAGAAACTAGCTCTATTAACAAGTGCCGACCTTATGTATCTTTACTGTGCTGCTGTTACCTTTTCACCTTTGCTTTTGTATAATATATGAAGAAGACATGTGCTGCAGCTTCAGGAAAAAGATAAGTTTGGATTGTGTTGAGGGAAGAGATTGTAGAATCGGAGAACAAGCTTTTAGATTGTATAATACATTAAAGTTCTGAATCCCTTCTGGCTCAGAATGGAGCTCGAAGTGATTCCTGTCCTTTACTTAAAAAATAAGGAATGACTCTTTCATCCTGGAAAAGAATGATAAGGAATGACTTTTGAGAAAGAGAGAGAAGCCAAATGCTGTTGATTCCACATCTGTAGCACTGATGTCAGCCCTGCTTACATGCTTGTATACTTGTTGTTTCCTTGCTACAGTTGTGCGGTTGTGCTTTTATTAGAAATGTGGCCTTCCTCCTTTTTTTTTTGAATGTATGGGCTTGTTGTAATAGCAAACACTGTTCCCCTTTATTCCATGCATTCTTTAGGAATAGGAGGAATGGAAAAAGGAGAAAAAGCAGCATTCAAGTATCACGGTGTGATGCATCGGTGTGCTAGCACATGATGTGTATTTACATTGTAAAGTGATTGCTTTGCAGTCTTGTAGCACTGCTGTACTGATAAAATGTTATTCATTAGCAAGTGTTAAAAGATATACAAGTTCCACTTCATCTGTGAAATTATGTGGTTCCACACTGTCCACACATAATTACCTGCATTTATGTTTTATAGGCATTGCGCTTGACATATGTGTGATGAACAATGAAACTTAATCTGTACTTGGATTTATAGCTTGTTATAGACATGGACCCAGATATTTTTGAAATAGTGCCCCTTGAATAAGTTTGTTGCTTTGTTTGGCAGCCTGGTTTAGCACCTAGAAGCTTTTTTGGGGTGGAAGATTTCGTTGATGATGACAATAGCCGTCCATACACTTACCAGAAGGGAAAAAAATCTAAGAACCCAAACAAGCATGTTTCTTTCAAGCAACGGACTGTAGCATACATGGAACCGTTCACACTTGATGTTTTCATATCAAAGCGCTTTGTTTCAGCCTCAATCACCCATAGAGTTACATGCAAACAGGTTGCAGTAGCTGGTACAAACTCCAAAGATATCAAGGCAGTGCTCAAATCACGAAGTGATATTCCTGCATGCTTGTCTGTCGGACAGATTTTGTCCGACAGGGCAAGAGAGGCTGATGTATACACTGCTTCTTATACACCTAGAGATAGGGACAAATTCGAAGGGAAAATTAGAGCAGTTGTTCAGTCCCTCATTGATAATGGTATCGACATCAAAGTTTATCTTGACTGAAAAAAAGGTACTATGTCTACCCATTGTATCCAAATATATTTAACCACCTTAAAGTAATGAACCCTTATTGCAGTCTACTTAGTATTCTTTTAGTCTGAGATTGTCATAAGCCCCTCTTTGTGGAGAAGGCTGGCTTGCTCACTATTTTTGTTTTCTTCTGATTGATTGGTCCAGTCTATGCCATCTTTACTAGGGAAGACCAAGTAGTGTGAATCCTTGACCTGGATTGGATATATGTATGCCCTAACATGGAGCTGAGGAAAACTATAATACAGGCTATGGATGCTCCAATCTTGCTGTGTATACTCATTGTATGTTTACATCTTTCGTTTTGCTGTCATCATCAAAAGTTCCAAGGACCAACACAGCTAGGGAGCAACATCAGGGGCTTACTAGTGCACCCACACCCCCCATATACAATTGTATGGCTTGTTCGTGACATTTGTGTTTCTTTAATTAATTGACAAAATGTCACCTTAGGTTATAAATATCATGTAAGATTGTGAGGAAGAATGGACTTTACAATCTATAGCACTTGACTCAAGCTTATAATTAAAATGAGCTCATATTATCAGATCTTCCTCTGTTTAGTGTTTACCCCTAGTCTAAAAGTAAAACAGGGTACAAGGGCTTTATCAACTTACTACACCACTCATCCCCAATATGATTTGGTAACCCAAACAACATATCCTACGTTTTCGGGAGGATAATTCTGCAATGCTCCATATAACAGGAAAGAAAGATTAAATAGCCAACAAGTGCTAAAAATGGACCGACAGTATCTCTTCAACACCAAAAGGACCACCAGAGACACCGTAAAGAGGAACAAATGAAACCTTTGTGAAATTCTTCACATTCCCAACGTAAACTCGAATATTCAACATTAAGATCATTTGATCACTTTTTTCGCTGATTGAACTCATTGTTTCTGTATAGAGAGAGTATCGAATTATGAGTGCCACTAGCAGATCATCAACTATATTCCTGTTTATCAAATGGTTACTTATTCTACTTTAACAGACGGATCACCAACTTAAGTTCAGAGTTGAATATTTATAACAAACTCAAGTTAATATACAATAATAATAATAATGAAGTTCACAATTGAATATTAATAGATATTAGTGGATGTCTTGATATATATTCAGTATTTGAGCAAAAACTATAGAATTCACGTGAACCCGGTGCTTTGAAGGCTAGATCGTCAAAAAGAAGAGGGAAAATGATGAAAATTTAACCTCTGAAGATCCAAAAGCAAAGTCGAGTGTTCATAACTGGGAATTTTTTTTAGAAGATCTTTATGGTCAGAAGCACGGAGGCTATCGTGAATCTCGAGGAGAATAGACGGTTGTGATTAAGTGTTAGGCCACGTGTCAGATTTCGACGAGGGGTGTTAAATGTATCACGACCACAAATTCCCCGGATTATGTGAAGCTAGAGTTTGGCTCCAAGTTCTCAAATATTCTTGGCAAATCATATTTGGGTGAAGTTTTTTGATGAAGTTTTACCATATGTTTGACCCCAATTTTTTCCAAAACTATTTAAAAAAATATTATTTATACCCATAAGTTCTAAAAAATATTAAAAATACCCATAAATTTATATTATCATTATATAATGAATATGTTATGTTAAAAAATAATTGTTTAATATGGTGGATAACAATCAACAATAACAAAATAACAATATAGGCAAGACAATACATTAATCGCACACTCAAACTTGTCACTGATTCAATTATAATTATAACTCATTAAACACAAATTATTCTTTTTCTCAATTTTATCACTCAAATTAGAACTCAAACTTTTTCGGAAGAGATAGTAATAACAAATATTAGTTGGAATTAATAAATAATGAGAATTTTTTTTTATAAAAATATAAAAATTAGGGGTAATTTTTGAATTTTTTAAAATTTCCAAATATTAGAATTTGGTCCAAATACTAGTTTTTTCTAGTATTTGGGAACTTGGGATACTTGGAAAATATATTTGCCAAAGTTATATGACCAAACACCACTTCTCAAAAAAAATTCAAGTTTTCCTTAGATTTTTCTCAAGTATTCTTGAAGTCAAACGAGTCTAAAGATTTGGAGAACCGACACATGTTGAAATTTGATGTTTATTATCACGTGGTTGATAAACATCTATTTAAATCGAGGAAAATACACAGTGTCCTCTAAATATTTATTTATTTTTAAAAAAAAATCTCTACTTTATAATTATTTTAAGAAATGACCTTAGCTTGAAATATTAGCGCGGAAGAATTTTTGTTGATCGTCAAGCATTAATGTTTGCCTATTGGCAATAAAATAGAACTTATGCTTCATAGACAATATATCTAAGTTCTAACTTTTTCTCTAAAGTAGGACTTTTGATGAATTGTGATTTGTGCAGGTTCATTGTCTTAAAATATCCTGAATGCTTTGTCTTATAAAATTGAATATGTTCACTGTCTTGATGTATGCCGTATTGGCAATAAAATAGAACTTATGTTTCATAGACAATATATCTAAGTTTTAACTTTTTCTATAAAGCAGGACTTTTGATGAATTGTGCAGGTTAATTGTCTTAAAATATCTTGAATGTTTGTCTTATGAACAAAAGTTAAAACTTATGTCTAATGGACAATATACCTAAGTTTAAACTTTTGTCTATAAGACAGAATTTTTGGTCAATTGAGCAGGTTCACTATTTTGAAATGTCTTGAATATCTACCTTATGAAATATATTTTTTAATTTTTTTATGAAGCGAGCTACTTTTAAAAAATTGTTTAGTGGAATTAAATAACAAACTTTAAACTTTTTGTTCTTGATACAAATAGAAAGACCTTCAGCTAGTGATGACAATAGTGAATAAATTACAAAATAATCTTGTTTTTGGTTTAAAATTGTTCAAATATGTTTTTCATGTTTGATTTTGATTGCTTGACTCAATGAGGAGTTAGATCCATACTTCTTGAAAGAGTCTAGCTCGTAGAAAAAGAGTACACACACTGATATGTTTAATTGATTAATAAAACAAGTGCTTGATACTTATTTTAAAGTTAGATTAGTTTTATTTGCATCGAAAATTCATTCGTCACTCATAGGCGATTTTATGGAAGGTTTGAATTTAAAACCATAAGTTAGGAATTTATGATTCAATCTTTAATTAAAAGGAAACACATAAAATCAAAATACTGGAGTCAAGGGGATCTATAAAAATTGAAGTAGAATCACATAAGAGTAAAGCTTTACTCAAATAGTTGATTCTTTCAGTTATACACTTAATTTTAATTTTAACTTACTTTAATATTTCTTGAGTCGAGGATCATGAAAAATATCATTTTTTTTTAAGATAGAAATAAAATCTGTATATGTCCTATTATTTTAAAACCTCACTTTGTAGGACTAGTTTCTATTATACAAATCATGTTCTCAAAAATTGGTACATTATATTCTCAAAAGGTATAATTGCACTTTTGTTCATTAAACTATTACTAGTAAAATTTATTTTGAATCCCTGTAGTTTATGAATTTAGAACATTTAAATTTTAATTATTTAATGTGTATTTTGATTTCTTTGTGTTGAAATATATTATATTTTACTATTTATAGATCTATATTATCGCCAAATAAGTAGTTTAGATTAAACATAACAAAGGAATAATTATGTGATGAAACAATTAATAATTATGATAAATTTATGAATAAAGACAACAAACTAAAATTAGAATTTATCAATAAACTAAATAAAGAATCATAAATACTGTTTTCTTTGTCTAAATTTATCTACTATATTTCTCTTTTACATGCTCTTTATGAAAACGTTAATTAAGAGGATTTTTCAATATTTTACCTATATTAATATTTTAATATACCGTCTCTCTTCATTAATTTTTTTTCTATTGAGGTGTTTCTACCCTCTAAGAACAACTATTAAGGATAAAATGATATCGAAATTAAAAAAATTATATTGAATCCATAAAATGACAAATAATTTGAGAAAAATATTTGTGATAGTTTAAGATGGGAAGAGTCTTGAGAATCTTACTAGTTCAGTTGGTTGTCTATATAGACTTTTATCTTGGTAGTGCGTAATCGAACATTATATTAAAAATGTGAATTCAAAGATATAAATCTATTGAAATAATTTTGAACATTATATTAAAAAAGATATAATTTAAAAAAAAAAAAACAAAAGAAGAAGTACCATCAACTTTTTATCATAAATATTTTACAACTTTAAATTAAGCAACTCAAAATATTAAAAGTGAATTCAAAGATATAAATCTCTCGAAATATTTTACAAAAAAAGAAGAAGTACCATCAACTTTTTATCATAAATATTTTACAACTTTAAATCAAGCAACTCAAATATTTATATCAATATATAATTTTTTTATAACAACATCCAAGGGTTAGTAGTGAAAACAAATGACTAACCTTTTATTATTTAGAATAATTTTTATTTTTTTAAATAATAATATTACTAATGTTTTCTGTCATTTAAAAAACTAATAAAGAACAACTCATATGTAAGAATAAAAAGATAATTTTAAATTAATATTATTTTTATGTATATGTGTAATTATTTATAGTCTTTTATTGTAATTTAGTTTTAAATTATTAATTTTACTGAGATATCCTTATTTGAACTCCCTTCTTAAAATGACCGACTAATTTAAATAATTAAATTAATGACACGACCCCTGCTCAACTCATTTATCTATTTTCTTAATTGGTTATTCACACCTGTAACTTTTATAGTAATAAATAGATTAAATTATTAACTTAAAAAATTACTCATTTACTTAATTAAAGTGGTCTAAATTTGTCAACCAACAAGAGCTGTTGTGGCATAATTGGCCATAAAAGACAAGAATTTACTCCATTGGTCACTCACCACCTGTCCTCTTTAAATTTACCCTTTCACATTGTACGGTAGGCCCCATGTCACCTAAAACACAATGCTACGTCAATCCCTTTACTCGTTCCATACTCGTTTCTTGTTATTTTAAATTTTTAATAAGTAAAAGCCGCTATATCTTTTAGCAAAAAAAAAGATTAATTGTGATTATGGTTTTTTTAATAAAAATTTAAATTTAATCAAGTTTTAATATTTAATTAATTTCTTTTAAAATATGATCTTGACTTTTACCTGTAAAAGTAATAAATGTACAAGTTCAAATTCAAAAAAACATATTTTGTTTGAAAATTTAAATACATTGAGTTAATCTTATAGATTGTTTGATTGGTAGAATGGAATAAATAAGGATATTCTTAAGATTATTTTATCTTCTTTTTTAATATAAACTAAAAATAATTTTCAAACTAACTAATATTCATTATTAATTGCGAATTAAAATAATCTCACAATTATTATCAGCATCTTGCCCCTAAATAATAATTAATAATAACATAAAGAAATGTTTTGATGATGGCAAGAGCATGAATAAATAAAAGTGTTAATAATTTAGAATATTCTAGTTTGGACTTTCATTTAAATTTTTTTATATAAAGCAACTCTTTTATATCCATAAAAAAATTCTCTCTACAGACCAAAAAAAAAAAAACGAATGGATACACACTCATCTAATTAAAACCACATCTAAATATTTTTCCTAATTAGAATTGTGTTTTATATGGAAAACATAATCTCTTGCTAATATGGAAGGTACTTTAATTAAGTACATGTATGATCCTATACAAAGAGGCATTCTCCAATTCCAGTTTTGTGACGTAGAAATGGTGACTATGGAATCCCTAACCTACACCAGCTTGAAGGATCTCTTGCCTGGCTCACCACCGTCGATTTTGTCTCCGACAAATGGCCGTAAAGACAGCTGGCGAGAGATACCGATGAAGGACCCGCTATTACAGCACGCGGCATGGGCATATCTTCAGCCCACGGCGGTAGCGGAGGCTGATCAATGTTTCTCTGACAAAATGAAGGAGAAGTGTTTTGGCTTGTTTGATTGCTTCAGTGATGTCATTTTCGCCATGTTTAGGGCTGTCATTTCACCGGCGATGGAATCGGAATGAAGAAGATACAGTTGACGGACAACAGATTTTGATTTAGCAAAAAAGCGGCATTTTATGTGTGACTGGTTGCTTAATTCATGTATATAACAACTTCTCTGAAAACTTTGTTTTTTTGAAAAGAAGAAAAAATCATAGCATTACTTTACTGGGAGATGATTGTGGCTATTTAGAAATTCAGTTGATTGATTAGTAAACTTTCCATTTATCGATGAGGATTTGAATCTCTTCTGTTTATCATTTTCCTTTCCCTAATTTGAAAATAAAAATGAATACACATATAATTTATATAGTCAATCTAGATTAGTATGAAATTGAAATATGATTAATTGATTGATGAATGTTGCATCTCAATAAATGGAAATATAATTATGCCAGAAGTCAAACAAGTTTATGTTCAAATGATAAGCACAGAGACTGTTTCCACGGATTAAACCCCGGCTTCCTTCTTACACGATTTTGTCAAATATGTCTGAATTCTTTAAAAAATAAAAATCTAGTGCTTACTAGGCAAATTGATCTCATGTATATTGTTTCTGAACAGATAATGTGTTTATTATTTCTGGTTAGATAGACTATCATCATGACATTAAAAGGAGAAGAAAATGAATTTATATACTTTAACGTAGTTAATTATTTGTGGAAGCCAAGTGTTGTTATTTGGTTTGAAATAGAAAAGTGACAGAAGTAGGTTTCAGTTTTCTTCTTCAGTTGAACAAATAGGTTGTTCGTTACTTTAATATGATAAAAATATATATATATATATATATATATATGTTGCAGAAAATGACATTATATATTATGTATACACAGAGATATGGTGACATAATATATGATAATGTTTTTTTTTCTTGATTTCGTGTCATCAATTCTATCTTAGCAATTAAGACGTTCCAGTTTGGACATTTCTATAGGGGTTTTGGACACACCATGTGTATATTTTTGTTTTTTCAATTCAAAAGATATATAGCAATGTTGCTTTTGTTTGATGGATCAGTTAATTTATCATTTTCCATTGTTGGAACATTCAATGTTGCAATGACAAACTCCATTTCAAACGTAAACTTATGTCTGAAAGTATTTGAAATATATATTACGCTCAAATAATTGCTTTGTTATGTATTATTTGAGCTTAGGGTCGTTTCAGTTTTTGTATATATTTTTTTAACCTTGAAGACCAGAGCTCAAATTCCATGCCAACTAGCTAGAAATAAAAAAACAGTACTGATGATTTCTTTTCATTTGTTAATACACATTTTGTATCCTTCAATCTAGAGTCTTATCTTGTAGAGAAATAAGTGTAAAGTGTCAGTCAGTAAATGCAAATTAATTAAAATTCCTTTAATCTGCAAAATGTTGGTTCTCCTCAACCAGGCTGGCTTGTAAATTATAACCAAAGAATAGAAATGGATTGGGAAAATGGCCAGGCTGGGAGCTGGAAACCAGCTTTAGCCAGTTATTATACTTTCTCTATTAAATGACTTATGTTTGTCTATCACATAATTCAAATTCAACGATATTTTTGCACATGTATCCTTGTCACTAATATTTGTATTTTCTTTGACATAAGCTCAATCCCATATATTATGTTCCGTCCCTTTGGGACCTAATTCATATATTATGAAGCAGTGTTTTTGTCGTATTAGGCTTTGGGCCTAATTCATTATCCAAAAAAAATTAGTTCGTAATATCGAGAGGATTGCTCAAACTTTATTTAATATAATACCATATCATATTAGGTTTTGAATCCAACTCAACTTAAACAGAGGAAGATCGTTCAAGCGTTACAAAGAGCCCAAAATTCGATGTGGATCATTCTCACCAACAGTTCCATTTAGTAATATAATAATTTCATTTGGCAAAATTTAATGTTCGTCACAAATTGGTTTTGCATCAGTATCAATAACTAATCAAATAGTATATACATAATGAATATTGGTTCTATTTACAAAAATGGATAGTGACAAACTTGGATGTATTGCTCCTAATTTAACCAGGAATTCCTCTCCACCCAATGGGTCCGTTCTTATAATGTTAAACGACAAATGCATAAAGTCCCTGATGGGCAGAACAATGCAAAATGACAAGATACAATTATTAGTAATAGCAAAATCATTGTATTATCTGAAGACATTATTGTCACTTTATTTTATTTTCTTACATATGGATCTCACACCAACGTTACTCCTTAATCCTAACACAGTGATAACTATGGATCTTTAATGACACATCCTAGCATGTGGTGAAACGAATTCTAAATTTAAATTTGATAGTTCAACCTTTAGGTTTTTTTTTATTGAACTCATTACGGTTTTACGATTATGGATTCAATGATTTTTCATGTGCACACCCAGACATTCATATATATTTTGCGTTGAAAATACTATGTTTAGTAAGATAAACTCATTGGTTGTTTTCGACCAATGTTGATGTTTTCATGGATGAGGGAATCTTACATACCATGGAACATTGGCTCCATCAATGAATAGTTATAATCTCATAAAGTTTATTTTTTGTTCCAATTTTTTCAACAAATTAAAGAAAGTGATTTTCTGAGATGAGTAATAACTATAAGATCATCAAAGAAATCAACTCCTCAATTTTGTGCTGCCTCAAGTCAAGAGGTTCGATCAAAGCCGGTTTAGCCATAGATATCGCAAGTACTTTTTGAATTTTCTTTGCAATATATGTTTAATTTAGCCACATAATTTATTGACATTTTGTGAAATATTAAACACCAAATTCCAAAATCTACTAAAAACTTGTTATTGATCCAATTTATTTTTTTTGATAATTTTTTTTAAAATTTAAAAACTTACACTACAATTTATATTTTATAAAAATAAAAAAAACTCATCTATTTATGACCCCAACTAATTTCTCTCTACCCTTTACGATCATTTAATTATTAATCTAAAAATACATATTTGTCGTGAAAAAATTATTCGTAAAATATGAAAAGATTATACTTTAAAATAGCTACTTACTACTATTTTATTTTATTTTAATGATAAATCTTCATATATTGAGATATTCTATTTTATCCCGCATAACAAATTAAATGAGCTTGAGAGGACAAGAATTTGTCCGCAGAGGCAGCTCTATGTCTTTTAGGTGTCTGCTTCAGCCATATATATACACATCTGGATATTCTAGAAATTGGTACCAATATGTTTTTCCACTTTTCGCCGGTATCTTTTATTTGCAAAAATAATTTAAGTACCTTACGAAAAATAGTTTTCTAGTTAATTACCCAATGTTGTCTCTTGAAGTGAAATTTAACTAAACTTTGTGTATATTAAGGAGTTATTTGGTTATCGGGATTAGAAAATTGTAATCCCGGTTTAATGACTAATTAAAAGAATAAGACTAAAACAGAATCATAGAATGCAACCAAAAAGTGAATTGCACAATGAATTTGGGAATGTTACAGTATATATTAATCATTTGACCAATCCGTATATTTGTTGTGTATTAGTATATAGATATTTAATATAAAGTATATATTATTTATATACATTTTCTACATATTTTATAAAGTAAATGGAATGATTCAAGCCCACAATTAACCCATATAATATATAGTATATGCCTAATTATGGAGATAAAGTAATGACTCAGTATCAACCAAAAGTCCATTTATTTATACAACTTTAATCAGACCAAGGACTAGTCACCTTTTTAAAATAAACAAAATATGAGGCAGGAGATTACAAGGTCAAAAATCGAATTTTTATCGATAAAGTGAAAATCTAAATATCCAATTGAATTATAAAGATCTTTCGACTAATTGGTTAAGTAACGTTGTTTAGAAATTTTTTGAAAAACTAACTCGTTTAATGTTAATGTTATAAAAAGAATAGCATCAATAGCAACGTAATTTGAATTATGATGAAACTTTAGAAGGGAAGCCATCGGAAATCTAATATTTTCATCATCCAATATTTCACAATATATTATTCCTTCAGAAATTTGTATATTTTTAGTAGTGAATGAAATATATATTAAATTTAGATCAATTAAGGAATCAGAAGAAGGAAACACAAATCAAAACTCTCTTCTTCCTTCGACATGCTGAAAACTAAAGAAAATGAATCCTGCTAAGTATTCTACTTAATGAGAAGATAAATACAATGATACGTAGCAAATTTAAGTGCAAAAAAAATTAATATCAGGGAAAAAAGAAACACACAAAAAAAGAGCACTACATAAAAATGTGCAACTCTTTTTTAGTCAGTAATTGTAGAAAGTAAGTCATATGATATAAGTACAAAAAAGAATAGAGATTAAAAATGAATAATAAAAGAAAAAATTTTAAAAATTAAAGGAAATGCCACCCGGTGCATAAAACATTCTGTGTTAACAGGTCTGAGCTTTGTGGAAAGAATATGATGGAAAACAACCTACCATAATGCAAGCATTAGTTGTTGCTTCCACGACTTAAATTCGTGACCTATAGGTAACAAAAATAACTTTACTGTTACTCCATGGCTCCCAAAGGCAAGAAAATTAATCAAGGATTAAAATTCCTCAGGGATGCTTTGAAGCATGGGCATCCAAGAAGAATTATTTCTTAGCTTGATTTGATTGGCTTTTCTAATTAACTGCCTTTTCCTCATGAAATTCATGCGTTGTTCCAAAGAAGAAGAAATTTGGCTTGATCTATTTTCATTCATATTATTGTTGCCATTTCCTAATGCTTCAACAATTTGCTTTAAATCTTCTTTTTTCACCACAATTTTCATCCTCACCACCTCCCCTTCATTTTCTTGACTTGAAAAATCTCTACTTTTATTAACTTTTGCAATTGCATCCAAAATATTGCTCATCATATTATTTGCTTTTTGGCTTCTTGTTCTTGAAATTTTTGATTCTGATGATCTTCTCCTTGGCCACACACATCTATCTTCTCCAAAATTCACTTCCATTTTTGTGATGAATATGATTAAGTTGTGCAACTTATATATAACGTGACGATTTGATAGGAATAAACAGATATACCTATAGAAATATTCAAAAACGCGAAGTCAATACACTCAAAATTAGTTTAATACTATGTTATATAAGTACAGCACATTCTGAGATATCCAAATGTATTTGACTTTAGAAATGATCATCTGTCAAACGGGTACAAAGTCCATTACGTGTTATGCCAAATATTCTCAAACGCCAATAATGTGAATCATAAGATGCTGCTCGTTGAAAATAATATTACTCCATTTGTTTCAAATTGTTTGTTTGATTTTGATTTGACACGAAGGCTTTTTAAAGAAAAAAATTATATGATCTTAAGTTAAAGATTTTTTGAATTTTCATTGATAAAAAAAACCTGCCAAAAATTGCTTAAAATTTTTTTTAAACTAAAGATATGTTGAATTTTTATTTTTATTTTAATCTTTTTTTTTTAAAAAAAAAAGTTATGATATTTGTTGCAAAAAGAAGCTGAAGCACAGCTTAATTTGATGTTTAAATTAAACAAGTGTATATAGAATACGAACAAAGTATGAATTATTGGATATCCCCTAATTTGACGGTTGTTAACCGAATTTACTGTATTCGGTGTTCACAATATACAAAACACAAATTGGTGACTTTTGATTAAAGATGAATGGACTCCAATCATCCCACTGCAACACCATGTTAGTTTAGTAATATGAATATATTAATCAAAGGGTAAAACAAAATTCAAGAAACCAATATATTGTTGAACCAAAAAGAGAGAGAGAGTATGACAAGTTATGAGAAGAAGAAATATTATTGATGGGTTGTTATCCTAATTTGTTTGAATTAATAATGTAGTTGTAAGCAACGCCTCACATGCAAATCCTGATATGGCGGAGCAGCTACCAATTAATCATTACAGAAGAACGCGGCTGCCCGCCCTACCTTTTACTTAACTTGAACCGCTAAGTCTGTTATGAATAATATATGGTTCTCATAAACTACTCTTTTATACGAACTAGTTCTCCTTAAGTTCTAATTTATTTAAATAATTTTAATTTGATATCAAATTTACAAAATTTTAGTAAAAGATTTTTAAATAATGTGATTGTTATTTAAAGATATATAGGATGCACCAAAATATCTATTAATTATGTGATCAAAGTTTGGATTATATTCTATAGAGGTGTAGATGTAATTTTTTCATCTTTACGAGTTGGGTTTTTTCCACATAAAAATCGTGATTTTTACTATGGAAAAGGGCCTAAAGTACCCTTCATCCACCTATTGGCTCCAAAATATCCTTATCATTCACCTTTGGGTCCAAAATTGAACATTTATTTAACCATTTTAAATTTAAACTATTTAAATATTTTTTTTAAGTACTGTGGTGTTTAATTATTGGTTATAATTTAAGTAATTAATATAACTTATACACCCACTCATTACCCATCCATTACTAATTAAACCCGACCCAATTAAAAAACCCGCCCCAAATTATAATTGTCCACCTATTAAACAAAACCCTTCACCCTTCTTTTCCAATGTCGTCTTCTTCCCAGTCAATTTCCTGCTTCAGTTGGAGATGGAAGAGGTTTACGCCCTGAAAATGGAGTCACCTTTGGTAGGGAACGCTTGGTCCAGTTGGAGATGGAAGAGGTTTTATTCCATATTGAAATATTGCATGATAACAAGAGGAATATTCCTATATGAATTTGGTTTGAATGAAGGTTGGGATATCTGTTTTAAAAAAAAGTTAGATCGACATATTTTTCAAGTTTAGTTAATGCACCTGTGAAGGTGTCTCATATCTCGCAAATGATAATCATTGCTTAGTCCTTTTCAGTTGCTCTGTCCTTTTCAGTTTCAAGTAGTCTGATAAATCTCCATATGTTGCATTGTGTGGATCAGTGAATAAAAGATATAGCTAATATATCAGGCAAACTAATTTTTTTTTTTTGAAGTTTAGGCATGAAAAAGAACTGATGCGTCCAATTCAAAATCTCTTATCCGGGGAGCTTGCGTGTGGTCTTCTTATAAACCTAGAAAGAAATTGATTGGGAAGAAGAAGACGTTGGAAAGGTAGGGTGAAGGGTATTGTTTAATAGGTGGGGAATAATAATAATTTAGGGCGGATTCATTAATTGGGTTGGATTTAATTAGTAATGGATGGGTTTATAAATTATATTGATTAATTAAATTATAACCAATAGTTGAGCGCCATGTATTTAAAAGAAAAATTAAATAGTTTAAATTTAAAATCGTTAAATAAGTGGTCAATTTTGGACC
This sequence comes from Solanum acaule, assembly GCA_036250505.1. Taxonomy (NCBI): domain Eukaryota; kingdom Viridiplantae; phylum Streptophyta; class Magnoliopsida; order Solanales; family Solanaceae; genus Solanum; species Solanum acaule. The sequence continues at coordinate 28,187 of JAJOOR010003561.1, forward strand.
CAAAGATGGACGACAAGGGTATTTTGGAGCCAACAGGTGGATGAAGGGTAGTTTTGTACTTTAAGGGTATTTTAGGCCCTTTATCATTTTTCCTATTCTGTTTTCTTTATTCCGCAAATTACTACTTGGTAATTTTGATATATTGATTTATAAAAATATTATATAACTATCATACGGATTTAATGAGGTATAGTTTGATATTTTAAAACTCAATATATACCATACCAAGCATGTTCATGTAACGACCTGTTTCCGTCGTTAGGAAAAAGTCAATGGGGAAAGAATTTGGCCAGAAAACTTTTGAGTAGTAACTTGAGAATTCTTGGCCTAGTCCAGATTTGGACGAAATCTGAGTCAGTGAGGTCTAGAGAAATCTGGTAATGGATGAGAGATTTAATAATGAATTTGATTACATGAGTAGATAACTAAGACGTTAACCAACCCGTACGATTTTACAAAATCGGATTCAGGCGAGTAGAACTCTCGAAACTGATCTTAGCGTGAACAAGTAGTTTTAGAACATCAATGGTTGAATGTGTGTTGTGAAATGGGAATTTGAAACTCAAATTTTGAGGTCCTGTCCCAGTGTAAACCTCCAGGGCAGGGCCACTGTGGCGGAATGGGGGCCGCAATAGTGGGCCAGTCGCGAATTAAGTCGGGAAAAAACTCAAATTTCGTTATTTTTCTGTAAACTTCGTTCTTAAGAGTTAGGAATCGACCCCAGACGATTTCTTGACAATGTTTCACGACTTTTGGTGCTAAAGGTAAGGATTTTACTCCTCTAATCCATTTTTCGATCCATAGAACTTAGATTCATGGGTAATTATCGTTAGGGGAGGGTTTTGGCCTGAAGTTAATGGTGGAAAAAAGTCCTAGTTGCACCTTAGGATCATGGATTTTGTCTTGGGTTATGGGGTTTGTCATAATCCGGGTAAATTAGACCTTAATTGTTGATCCTTGCATTATTTGTATGTTTTTAGACCAAAAATAAGCGGAAAGAATCCGGAAAAGGAAGATTCAAGTGCCTTAGGGAGATTCAAGCATGGTTTCGAGGTAGGTGATGGTTTGATTTCATGTTTGTGTAATATATGTTGGTAATTGTTTCATTGTAATGCATGCATGTATGCAAATGAGGCACTATTGATCAAACCTAATGACATGAGTATGACTGAACAATTGTATGTCATGAATCAACACTTGATTGTATAATTATGAGTGTGAATGTGATTGTGGTTGTATTGATTATACCGGGTGTCACGTTCCGACACATACATTAGATCGGGTGTCACGTTCCGACATATACATTAGATCAGGTGTCACGTTCCGATACACTAATTGGATCGGGTGTCACGTCCCGACACACTAACAATTTGGGTATGAGTTCCATGAAATGATCATTGGATTATCTTATTTATTTGCTATTGAGAATGTAGAATTGTACATTGCTCCTGAAGTGATAATTGATTATATATATTATATATATGCTTGGTTACTGTGTTGTGATTGCTGGTAAGTATTTCGCTTACTGGAGTAGCCGCGTGATCCTACTAGTATACTGTGGTTATGTACTGATATTGCACTTGCTCGTTCTTTGTTGAGTATAGGGCATCTTCAGGCGGCTATTGATAGACCTCAGCTAGGAGATTAGTGATCGCAACCGGATTTCAAGGGTGAGCCAGTTCTTTCAGGCTGCCACGTAGTCCTTCCTATTGTTTAGTCCATTTTCTTCGGACTTAGACTATTTAGATATTTCTATGTTATTTAGGGTTGTACCCCTTTTTCTTAGACTTGTTGCACTTTAGATGTTTTGGTACAATGACTTTCAGGTTCTAGGGATTAAACTTCTGCATTAGTTTAGTTAATCATTTATTTAAACCTTTGGAGTTTATGGGAACTCTATATAATTTTTGCATTTTAACCTGTTTCCATATCTTTAAATGTTAGATTTTGGGTTAGTTTGCTTAGTTGGGTTGTAGTAATGATTCTCCCATCGGAGGGTTAGTGTGGGTGTCAATCACGACGGTCTGGGTTGTGACAGTTCATCTCTAAGTGATTGTTTGGTAGTTTGATATGAAACAAATTATTTATGTATTAATTTTCATACAACTATTACGATTTTTTATAGGAGATAAAAAAAATAAGTTATTTATGTATAAAACTAATATAATGTTTGGTTGACAATTTAGAAATCAGGATAACTAATACATGTATAAGATAATAAACAATTAATTTCTACCTAACTTATACGTTACTAATAGAAAAAGAGTTACCAAATGAGCCCTTATCAATAATTAGAATTGGAAAAGGCTGGTCTCGTTTAAGAAGCATGCAGTAGTAACTAGTAATGTCCACACCTTATTATACCTCCACTACCCTCTTTCCTTTGCCTGTCATACTGCAAAATACTAGTATATGACTTATTTCTACCCTCGCCCTCAAATAAAATATTGTGTTGTTTTCGCAATACAAATTTACAATATTACATAAGTTATGTGTTGTGTTTAGGGCTGTGTATCGGTCGGTTCGGTTTATCGATTTTCCGTTTTTAAATATCCTAAACCGATAACCAAACCAATAAGATATTTATTATCGGCTTTGGTCTTTAACGGTTCGATTTTCAATTTAACCAATAAGGAAATGCTTTCAAAATAAATATATGACTTGTCCAACAATTTAACGCGAAATAAAAAAGAGAGAAATCTAATTACTCATTGAGTGCAAAAATTCTTCTTAGTGTAGTACTAAAAGTATAGTAAATACTCACAATTCACAATCCTAGTCATTGCCTAACCCTTGCCGTCGTCGTTGCAAACCCTAGACGTCGTCGTTCTTAGTTCTTTAGGTTTTTGATGTTGTGAACCTGAAGACTAGAGTAATACTAAAACCTAAAGGGTAAATGTAGAGAGCAAGTTAATTAAGTAATGTTAATTGTGTAGGGTCCTTATAGTTATAGTCTAATATAGTGATTATACTAATATTGTTTGTTTGATATTTATGTATGACTAAAAATTAAAATAGTAAATTATTATATTCTTAATGGGTTATCGGTTAATCCAATAACCCAATATTAAAAAACCAATATCAAATCGATAACCCAAAATTTTTTTTTAGGAAAAAGGGTCAAATATGCCCCTAAACTATTTGAAAAGGTCTAGATATACCATTTGTTTAAAGTTTGGCTCACTCATGCCCTCGCTGTCCAACTTTTGGCATAGATATGCCCTTATAGACGTTAGTTGGTCTGCTGAACATATCCAGCTCATTTTCCAGTTCTTTAATTGCCATGTCATTTTGACCTTACCACATGGCATTTATATGAAAATGGAAAGTGATCAATAATGCCCCTAAAAAATTTGAAACCGTAAACACCTAATCCGACCCATAAATCAACCCCCCTTTTAAATAAACTATCTGACCAGTTTCAACAATTTTGTTTAATTTTTTTTTTTTGGTAAATCCCGAAAATGAGTAATTGATTAATAAAAAATAGGAAAAATATGAAAAAAAATATAAATTAACAAAAAAAATTTACAAATAAATATAGTAACCTTAAATTCAATAATTTCAATAATTTTTTAAATTTTTTATTTTTTTCGTTAAATCCCGAAAATGAGTAATTGATTAATAAAAAATATGAAAAAAAAATAAAATTAACGCCAAAATTCACAAATAAATATAGTAACCTTAAATTCAACAATTTGAATAATTTTTTAAAATTTTTATGTTTTTTGGCAAATCCGGAAAATGAGTAATTTATTAATAAAAAAAAGAAAAATATGAAAAACAAATATAAAATTTACGCCAGAAATTCAAAAATAAATATAGTAACCTTAAATTCAACAATTTAAACATTTTTTTTTTTGGTAAATCCCAAAAATAATTAATTGATTAATAAAAAATAGGAAAATTATGGAAAAAAACATAAAATTAACACCAAAAATTCACAAATAAATATAGTAATCTTAAATTCAACAATTTCAACAATTTTTTTAATTTATATTTTTTTCATATTTTTCCTATTTTTTATTAATCAATTACTCATTTTTGGGATTTAACAAAAAAAATAAAAATTAAAAAAAAATGTTGTAATTGTTGAATTTAAGGTTACTATATTTATTTGTGAATTGTTGGCGTAAATTTATATTTTTTTTCATATTTTTCCTATTTTTTATTAATAAATTACTCATTTTCGGGATTTGCCGGAAAAAAAATTAAAAAAATTGTTGAATTTAATGTTACTATATTTATTTGTGATTTTTTGGCGCTAATTTTATATTTTTTATTAGTCAATTACTCATTTTTAGGATTTACCAAAAAAAATAACTAAAAAAATTATTGAAATTGTTGAATTTAAGGTTACTACATTTATTTGTGAAATTTTTTGCGTCAATTTTATATTTTTTTCATATTTTTCCTATTTTTTATTAATCAATTACTCATTTTTGAGATTTACCGAAAAAATAAAAATTTAAACAAAATTGTTGAAAACAGGTCGGGTAGTTTTTTTAAAAGGTGGGTTGATTTATGGGTCGGATTAGGTGTTTATGGGTCCGAAATTTTTAGGGGCATAATTGATCCCTTTCAATTTTCATATAAATGTCATGTGGTAAAGTCAAAATATCATGGCAATTCCATGTGGCATTTAAAGAAATGGAAAATGAGATGGATATGTCCAGCAGGCCAACTAACGCCCATAAGGGTATATCTATGCCAAAAGTTGGACGGCGAGGGCATGAGTGAGCCAAACTTTAAACGGAGGGTGTATCTAGGCCATTTCGAATAGTTTAGGGGCATATTTGACCATTTTCCCTTTTTTTTTATAAAACCATTAAATAATTGTTAATCCAATAAACCAATAACACTTTTTCTGTTTGATTTATCGATCAATTCGGTTTTTACACACCCTAGATTCGTGCTTTCAAAATATTTATGTCTAATCATAAACTCAATCTCTGGTAATAAAAAATAAATTTAAGTTATTTAAAATTAAAAAAATTCATCTTTTTAAAGTTACAATTAAATGAATAAATATATCCTGCTAACATTCTGTCAGAATCTGTTCATTCAATACTTTTTTATTTATATTGATTCTTGCTTTTAATGACACAACTTTAAAAGAATAGATGTAACGTGAAATGCTCTTATGCCCCTACATTGGTGAGCATTTTGTGCGCACTGGATAAACTCTCCACTGTGTAATAGCCTGCAAATCATACAGGTGATGTAAACCGCTCTAGGCAAATCTTATGCGACAGGCCCGACTCAGAAGACATTGAGGGGGAATCGATCCCGGGTCATCCATGTGGATAACCACCCTCCAAACCAAATGAACCATCCCGAAGGACGTCACCGTATAAGTTATAACGCCCAACTATTTACAAATATTATAATTTATTATGTGTGCAAATATGAAATTTTAATTATTTTACTATTATCAATATATAATTATTCCATATAGTTGCAGACAAAACATAAACACTATTATACGTTCACATCTCATTTAATTGATAATATGAGTTTTTTTTAACAGCTTGTAATACTGAGAAAGACATAATATCTGTTATTCTTATTACTATTTTAAAACACAAAAATAACTACTACAATTCAATTTGACCATCAAGCCACTATGTTTGTTTCAACAAATTAAATAAATGTTTTTCATGCAAATTTTGGTGATTAAAATTTAAACGTTGATCGTATTAAGAAATACTCCTATCTCGTTGATGATGTCTTCCAACTAATCCAGTTTCTTCTGCCAAAATTGACTGCTACTTGTATTGACTATGCGCACAAACTGATTCAAACATATCCGGTCAAAATGAACGTTCATTCTATCATTTTAAAAAATATATATAACTATATACATTGTGCATCCATCCAAATGTAACAGTATTTGGATTGACAAGTAGACCACTTTGCTTGTACGTTTATTTTCATGGGATTTCACGAGAGAGATGTAAATATACATGAAAGCTGGCACGTTTTGGAATTTTCCTTAAATTCACGAAGCACGACGCTAAGTTAAAAGTTGTGCCAACACCAACACTATCACCCCCGACAAAAAAGAAAGAGCACGAACACAAACGTATGATAAATATAATTCCTGTAAAATTATGTTCATATATGGAGCAATAAAATATTTGACTGCGTTGAAGGATATGATTAGTTGAACATCCTAAGCCGAAAAACATTATATACATTAATTCAACGGTGCGAGAATTTCTATAGATATTTTTACATATTGAGGCAATGAACCTAGACACAGTAATTAATAATTCACTATTTAATTAATCAAAGTATATATGAATGAATCGATCACACTTAGCTTTACAATTAACAAGAGTAGATCGAGATTTGAAAATAGTTTAATAATTAAATTAACCCCGTCCAATACAAAATCGGAGGCACATGCCACCAATATTATAGTATTAACTTATTACTTGTTGATGAAAGTGAAATTAATATTACTCAACAAATATTCCAACTTTATGTAGCACATAAATACAAACAATATGGGCAAAAGAATGCGTCTAGTGCCTGCAGACAACTCATGCGTAACGTACCCTTTTTATTTTATTAGTATTTTTATTTTTTAAAAAAATAAAGGTGATATTCGGGTACATTCAAAGAAAAAAGTATTCCGATCAAATCAGACTTTAATAAGTGGAAATATCAGACAGTTCTCTTCATTAAAATTTAAATGGAAACAAACAAATGCTCTTTATATTTCAATATAAAATTAAATGATTTTTTTATGCTTCAAAGATCTTAATTGTTTTCTAAACAAAAGTACTGTTCTCTTTGATGAGTGAAGATTGATTAGCTAAAATGAAGAAAAAAACTGAAAAGAAGCAAATGAGTCAATATTGACTAATTTACTTTTGATTAATGTTTTAGTGAACTTTCTTAAAAGAATACATCACAGTCTAAAAAATCATTTATTTCAAAACCGAGGAAGTAACTCCTACCACAATACAAAAGGAAATCTATCTATTAAAATTATATGAGTAACCATTTGAATATGTGATTTTATTTTATAATTTTAAATCATGAGATGAAATTTTTAAAAAAATTAAAAAAATGATTTGGGAATTTTACAATTATTCCACAAGTTTATATTTTATTTAAAAAAAAACTTATTATTAACTACATTTTTTTGCGATAATATCAAATATTCACATAATATGAATATGATAACATAATTACAAACGATATTGACTATGCTTAATTTTATCAAAGAGTAATACATTTAAATTGATTTTCAATTTTACCTTTTTATTTTTATAAATATTGTGTTTTTAAAACTTTTTTTTGTGAATATATATTATATTTTGTTATGAACTTTTCTTTATTTTTGGTAAGATTGTATTAAAAAATTGTGATGATTTTTATATTTTTTTCAACTTATGAGATTTTTATATTTATATAAAAGTACAATTTAAAATCTAAATATTCAACAAAATTTTAACGTCACATCATATGATATGAACCAACGAGCCTAAGTAGATAGATTTAGTTAGGCTTTTAGAGTGGGCTAGCGTTGTATTAATTTTAATTAATAAGACAGCTGTATGATGCTAAGTCATTTGAAGATATTTTTGCTTAAGATATAAATCTTCTCTCTAAAGCAATTTTTCTCTCTTAAACCTGAAACCATTTATGGACTTATTAATTAGAAAAAACCTATTCTTTTTAAACAAACTGAAGAAAAAAAAAAGAAGGTAAAATAGTTGATCGAAACCTTTCAGATTTTAAGTGAAACAAAAAATCAAGTTATAAAATTTTGATTCCTAAGTTTGCACCCTCTTTGTTTTGTGGACCCCAGATTCAGCAATTTCAAAATCATATTCAAATTTCCATATTGATCTGGAAGTCTCCGTCCACTCGACATCTCGCAATCTAAAAACTATAGACAGCTTGCTGTCTCCACTTGCACTTGACCCACTATAGCCATGATCGAGTTTTTGAAAAAGATACTCCATTCGTTGATTTGATACGGAATTTAAGAAAATAAAAAAGATTTTTAAATTTTATAATTTTGAATTAAAATTATGTCAAATATATAAAATTGCCCTTTAATTTTGTGGTCTTAAACATGTTATGTGGAAAGCTGAAATTAAAATGTTATCAAAAAAGAAAAAGATCATTCTTTTTTAAACACACTAAAAAAGAAAGGAGATCATTCTTTTTTAAACGAAAGAAATAGTATATACGCAATTTCTCTTATTACTTCATATCGATAATTTTTAGAAATACTGTTTTTGATGAATCATATTTGGCGTGGAAGGACCACAAGCTAGAGGGAATAATGAAAAAGTAGATCATACAGCTAACAACATCACATGCGATGTCCTGTCAAATAATTAAGTGCCACATAATATGTGCAGAAGCTCCAAAACATACGACAACAATCTGATCAGAGACTAAGAAAAAAATGTCTGATCAAATCCACGTATCAACAGAAAGCGTAATAATTGATTAGTAATTTATAAATTTTAAGTCAAGTGATTAACAAATAAAGATGGTTCTTTTTCTAGTTTATAGATTGAAACAAGAACAAAAAGAGATAGATCGAAACTAAATTGAAGCTACAAGTAACAAAGGAAAATAACAACAATTCGCTCGATAAGAAAGCAAAAACTAAAATGGAAGGAAGGGACAACAGAGTGAAATTAACCTCCATGGTCAATCTCTAGAGCAATAATTTGGATTTGGATTTGGATTTTTACTCTGCTGCAGGTTTTCTACAGAGAATCATATGCATTGGAGAGAAAATGCCCTTTTCACCACCTTGAGCTAAATAATCAGCAGTCACGAACAGCATCTCGTGAACATCAACCGTTCCTTTAGGTGCAATTCCAAGAAATGCAAGAATTGTGACCAAAATGTGGTTTCTCCAGTAGGCCATTCTCCCCATTTTCAGCCTTGTCCACCATGGATGCGATGGGGGCTTTGCTAAATCCTTCTCTTTCACCACTTCAAAACCAACTTTCTTAGCAACTTGAGCAATATCCTTGTAGGTTCTCAGCCCTGGCAGAGCATCACCCCTTTCAATCCCATGGATAATCTCTACATGTTCCGGGTCTTCGGCTTTGTACAATTCCGTTGTAACCCATTCATAAGAAATGTACAGGGATCCGGGTTTTAACACCCGGTAGATCTCCTGGTACACTTCTTCAAGGTTAGGAGCATGGCATGTAGCTTCAATTGAATAAACTCCGTCAAAACTGTTGTCTGCAAAAGGCATTTGAAGGAAATTCCCGCAAACAACTTCGCAAAGTGAATCGAGCCCTGCTTTTTTGTTGTGCATCCTGGCTCGCTTCACCTGATACTCATTAATGGTGATTCCAACCACATTAGCTTTAGAATGGGCCGCAATAGCACGCATCGGCCCGCCCACACCACAACCCGCATCGAGAATGCGGGCTCCGGGCTTCACACCTAATAGATCGACGGCCATTTCCTCGTGAATACGAGTAGCCTCACGGTTAGATTTACCAGGGAGAGATGGGGAAAAGTGAAAAGACTGACCCCAACCCCATTCGTAAATATCAGTAACGAGATTATAGAAAGTATCTACGAATACAGGGACTTTATCGGCGGTTTCGATTTCCTTAGGGCTTCGGAAGAAAGACCAGTACTGTTTATAGTTGTCTTGGACATTCTCTTTATCGATGGAGCCGCCGGTAAGTTGGACGGCCCGTTTACCCTTAACCTCGGCGGAGCCAAAAAAGCAAACGAACCAGAAAAGTCCGCCGGCGGCGAGAAGAGCGGCGGTACAAATGAGAGTGAGAGAATCCATTGGGATGGGGTGGGGGAAGCGAAAAGAAGAAAAGTGAGAGAGCAAAGTGGAGCGTATTAAAGGAGTGGCCTCTTTTTATGGAAACAATATTAGACCAACTATCTCACGCTCTCTCTCAAACCCATACAAATACTTCATCCATTTAAAAAAAAAATGACCTTCTTTTTTTTTTTTATTCAATTTCAAAAAGAATATTATTTTTTTGGGTAATATTTTAATTTCAATTTTTCACGTAGTATGTGTAAAGCCACAAGATTGAAGGGCAATTTAATACATTTGACATAACTTTAATTTAAGACCATAAGATTCAAAAATCTTCTTTATTTTTTAAAATTTTGTGTCAAGTCAAATCAGGTTACTATTTATAAAACGGAGGGAGTAATATTTCTATTATTTTCCAGATCTCTCTCTTTTCTTTTTTTTTGACTATGCATTTGACCATTATTTTTGAAAAAAATATGATCACATTTTAAAAGTACTCATATTTCTTTTATTTTTGAGATCTCTTTATTTTTTTACTATAGATTTTTAAATAATTTCTACAATTTATCATAGGAGAAGTTTGACTACGCATTTAACCATAATTATTAGAAGGGAAAAGGGTCAAATATTTTCCTAAACTATTTGAAAAGATCTAAATATACCATTCGTTTAAAGTTTGGCTCACTCATGCCTTCGTTGTCCAACTTTTCGCATATATATGAATTTACGGACGTTAGTTGGTCTGCTAGACATATCCAGCTCATTTTCCATTTCTTTAAATGCCACATGGAATTGCCATGTCATTTTAACCTTACCACATGACATTTATATGAAAATGAAAAGGGATCACTTGTGCCCCTAAAAAATACGGACCCATAAACACCTAATCCGACACAT
>JAJOOR010003562.1:0-22933 GCA_036250505.1 Solanum acaule
TAAGATAATATGTGAAGGCAAGGAAATGGTTGAGCTGCAGATGTTTGAATCTCCTTCTCCCAAAGCCACTACTGGTAATAGTCCAAAGCCAATTCAGAGTCATACCGAAGATCAAAATCAAGTCCAGAATGGATCCTTCGGATGTGGATGCTTTAAAGCCAGAGTCTTCAACAATCTGCATTAGCATCAAACCCAAAATTCAAGGCTGGATGTCAATTTCAAGTATAACCCGCAGATATGCCCAAGGATTTATCATATCATACATATGCATGGAAGTCGGTAACTATATATTGTACATCGAGAAACAGTTAATATATACACCATCGTTGATATGTTCAAAAAGATGTAAAGTTCTCTTTTTTACCCTGATTCAATTAACTACGGATCCTTAGTTCGGTCCTAGTGAGTAACTTTTAGTATAGACAGTATCACTCTTATGAAATGATAGTTGTGTAAGTTAATGATCGCGTTGAGAAGTAAGGAGCTAAAGGCATAAATGACTAGTAAGAAAGAAATATGGGTGTTTCTCCTTCCTTCAAAAGAGACAAAAGCAAATTCTATACATACAAGGAGAAGGTAAAAGGCAGCAACTTAATTCCTGTGGATCAAAAAGGTATAGCAACAGGTTCGCTGGTTGATTTTTCATCTTTGAGACGTGTGCAGAATATTATCTGGAATCTTGTATCTCTGTTGTTAGGTGATCAACTGCAACAAATTTTTATTGGTTGATTTCTCATATGGTCACTCAACTAATAATTATTATCTTAGAAAGTCTCCCTTCTTCGTAGTTTCAATTTTCTTCAACAAGGAAATGCTTTCCGAGATAATAACTAGTTGGACATCCTAGGTGGAGTGACATGTCCGAGTTGGATTACCACATCAGGTGCCATATCAGCACAAAGAAGGACCTGTTAAGTTGAAGGGCATTTGTGATCGTTGTGCTAACGATAAGGGTAGTTTTGCTACCAACATGAAACGAAGGGTATATGTGGTCCAAATCCAATAGTTTAAGGGTAATTTTGGCCCTTTCCGTCCATAATATTACAACCCTCCTTAATTTGCAGATAAAGTATGCAAACACTATTTGCAAGTTTTTCACTTGCAAACAGTACTGGCCTGTTCTTTATATTCCACACTTTTCTTTTTAATCCGTTCTAAAAAGAATGTCATCGTTGTATAATTAGAGGTAACTTAACTTTTAAATTCCCCTTTTACTCTTAATAAAATAATTTATAGCTACATTACATAAACGTATAAAGTTCGATTTAGACACTAGATTTTAAAATTTTTGTTCTTTCTTAAATTGTGTGTCAAGTTAAACGGTGTTATGTAAATTGAGACGGAAGGAGTAGTTTCTTACTGTGGCCCTTAGGGGACACGTCGATGAGCCAACAAAATTATTCACCAAATACAAATATGTCTTCAAGTCATGACACTTTGCTACATTTCCTTTCCTAATTGAATCTTTGCTACTCAACTTAAGTTCCTTCCCCACCTCAGCATACACCCACTGAGCATCTTCCATGTACTTTTCAAGCCAGCTTGGCACTCTTGCCACCGTGGCATCCCCTCGATGTGCCACGTCATCTTCGTCAATCACGAATCCCGGATCTACAAACTCTCCGTACCTTAGGATCTCCCTGCGAAGATCATCGTCTAGTGGATCAAGCAAACCGTCCCAATTCTTGATTCCTTGAAACTCCATCCACCTCTCTCCGAGTTTGTCTTTATCGTTAAAAACAAGGCAATTTCTTTGTGCCGGAGTTCCTTGCTCTACTGGTATTAGGTTTGTTTGTGGAACCACTAGAATTTGTTCTGGAGTTGACTGCCATATCCATATATTTGTCTTGTTGCTCTTTTGCCTCCTCAGTGGATGCTGTCGAGGGTAATGCAGCAGGTTGTGGAAGAAAAATACCTGGCCGTAACACTTCATGCTTTTTGATTTCAATTAGGCCGCCCTTCTCTTGCTGGAGTTTCAGTATTGCATCAAATTTCTCTCTTCTTAATTTTTCCGAGTCTGAGGAAAGAATCTTGTCCTCATTGTTGACTTCAAACCCGCTGGAGGTCTGGATTCAAACAGTGAGCAGATATCAACAGATCTTCCAGACTACCTCAAATGTAAATAACAAAACATTGTAACACCACAAAAAACAAACACTTTATTTAGTCAACAATGAGGACAAGGAAACTAACCAACTGTACTTTGTTTCAGATCTAACATATCAGATCTCCTAGTTTATTTGTTCCATATTTAATAGGCAAAGCTTTTACAGTTTGACTTCTCAAAGCTCAATATAGAAACTAAACGTGCATAAACAGTCACTAGGAAAGAGTTTACAAGAGCCATAATCCACACAAAAAACTGAGGCTGTGTATACTGTCTCATCCTCTTAACTTATCATCCTCATTATCATCCCAATAACCCTTAAGTGTGGTTACGCATATGGAGACCTATCAGCCTTTTATTTCTATCCTTGAACTTTTGTCTATCGGCCCTCATGCTCTATCAGAGCTCCCACTGGCTACAGAGCACAAAATCATTCAGCACAAAAATTCAAACAGGGTCTTTCTTTTACAGAAAGGCAAGAGTAGATATTTCTATAATACTGCAGTATTCAAAAAGTATTGTGACCATCAAATACACCAACTTATTACAGATTGTGATGCTACTGCAACACAAATCGATGTGTTACTTTTATACAGTTATTACAAGAGGATTACATTATCATCAACACTATCATTTCCCAGGATCAGGATGCAATAAATTCCTATTTGCCGGCTCAAGGTCTCAGACATTTTTACCATTTATTCAGCACTCTCAAATAGAAGAAACCCAGACGTTTCAAATTTTAGGATGACATAATTGAACAAAAGCATCATATTTAGCAGAGTGAAGCAATTCACCTCGAATGAGACTATATCTTTACTATTAAAAAGCTAAAAAAATCTTTCATTAACCAAAAATTGATGGTGAATTTAGAAATCGACCTATTGGATTTCAAATTGTAACAACTAGAGACTCAAAGTCATGCTTAACCCCTCAAATTATTTTCTTTTCTGTTTCTCAATTCTTTGGCAAATGTTGTATACAAACCCATACCTTCTTACTCGCTCGCCATTAATTACCAACAATTCCTACACAGTTTTATAAAGATCAATACAATAAGAAAAAGGAGGATACGGAAACTAATCAATGAGCTAACACTTGGTTCTCAAAAAACAGTCTTTCATCAAATAAAAATTGGAGGAGGAGGTTGTTAGAGATGAATAATAATCACATCGGATACACAAGAACATCCACAAGAGCTATAAAGGCCTTAGGTAACTCTACCAATATGTTGACATTCTATATTTGGATGTTCAAATACATTCACAACAAGGAGTTTTATACAACACTTCGCTATTATTTTTGCTAGTGAGGAGTTTCCTTGCCCCACTAAGGGAGAAGAACTCTTTTTTGTTGAAATCAGGAATTTTCATTTATAGGAGCAGCTCATACAATATTTCAGCAAATCAAGGTATTTCCCCTACCTAAAAATTAGAGAAAAGATATGACTTGACTTATAAATAAATGAAGATATTTGTGCAACTTACCACAGCATGCTGAGTCTTCACAAAGTCAAGCACATGCTCAATGTCCTTTGCAAGAAAAGATTTGCGACAAACTGGGCACTTCCTCCTAGATTCTTCTGTTGAATCACACATCACCAAGCAAGATAAATAATGAGCTATGGAACTAGAAATGTTGGAATATTATGTCCACAAAAAGACACATAGATAAAAATAAAAATTCACCCTGGGTTCGTCCCCCAAAACCCCCAACTGTAAACTCATCTGGAATATATTTAAAAATTAGAAACCTAAACATAAAAATAAAAAATTCAGTGATTTCTTTACCCGCTCCTCAAAAAATGAGGGATTTTATGATGAAACACAAAAATATTAAATCACTCCTTAACAACCAAGCTTGCGAGCAAAAAGAAACACTTAGTATAACCAATGTGAGTGATATAGGAGCAAAATATGGAAGAGAAATGGAAGGAAATAAGCTGAATCATTGAATCATTGGTATATAAACAAAAGCAAGGCTCAAATAAAAACCTCAACCTCTCTGCAGAATGAAGAGACAGGGGACCTCTTAGCCCCTGGGTTAGTAGATGCAGAGCCTCTTAAAACTAAATGATGCAAACACTTGTTCTAATGAAGTGAAAGTGATATTACTCTTGCAACTAGACGGGGTATGCAGAGAGTATGTGGATACATGAATTATTTCTACAGAATTTCATTAGTCAAGTAAATTGGATAAAAAAGATCAAGTCCCTGAGCAAAGTTGACACACACATGGTTCAACAGTCAACACAAGTAATTGGTTGGTCCCACACAACTTTTTTATGCATCTGTCATCCTATTTCTTTCTTTTGTTGTGTGTGGATGAAAACTATCCTAAAGACCTTTGCTTCCCAATAAAATCCAGTTAACCTTTTCTAAATCTAGTTGGAGCAGGAGAATAAAATGAAAGAGGAGTATATGCTATAAAACAATTCAAATCCTAAGGCATCAATTTCATTGCAACGGACCATCCTGATCCCTGATACTTCCAGAAGATGAAGCAGAACCAGAAGCTGTAGGGGCATCAGATTCTTTTAGTAGTTCAAGCCAATTCCACCATCTGATGATGCACTCACTGCACAGTAAGAGAAATAAATGAGTTTAAAGTTGCAACCACGCATCTTTCAGCCAGCAGGCAAACTAATCATAATAAAAAGGTATTAGCAACAAAATTTACCAATGAAAGCAATGAAAACAAGACATTAGTTTCATAAATGGCTCAGAGCTTCCTGAATCTTCAGCAACTAACGGATACAAGCACAACGGACACTCTCCATCAGGGTGATTCATACTCGAAAGCCGCTCCACTGCTTCCTAGTGATACATTCAGAGCATTAAATTTCTGGAAATTAAACCCACTTCTGAAATTCTAACAATTATTTGGACCATTTAGCAACACATTGCCTTTGTTGTTATAGCTCATAAATGTGAGTCCCTGATGAAAATTCTTATTCATAAAATCAAAAATAGATTTTTTATTAGCATAAAGCTAAAACAAAATCCAGGATCAATCAAGCATATAAATGACAGATCTGTATTTAAAAAAAACATATAAATGACAGATACTTAGCATCTGCAACCTAATAAACTTCAATATCTTTATTGAAACTGAACCTTATAAATACTCTATTCTACATCTACTTTGCTCCTTTTTCTATTAACGCTCTAAATCGGCTGCAAAAATATCAGTGTGTTCTTTGAATTCATTTGACTGAGGACAAAAAGATCCGAAGTATATTGTCATAAAAAAAAGATCCGAAGTATATAGTTATTCTTATTCATCATAACATGAGTTCTGAGATTCTGGATCTATGTTTTATTAAACGAGGATAATCTAACTAGGATTGTCATCGATCACAGAACTGGATCTCAACAGTGCAATGGTTACCTCACAAAGTGCTACAAGCATTAGACATGAGGAAAGTTCACTGGCCCTTTCTGAAATACAACTTATCAATTGTTTTTGCCTTTGCTCATCAAGACCCTTGGAATCAACAATTCTAATAGCAGGTGGCTCGTCAGGATACTGCCAAAATAATTATATCAGTGCAGGAAAGAAATATGAAACCTGTCTAATCACACAAGTATGGCTATTGCATGAACTAACCAAGACACAAAATGGGACACAAGTGTGTATGGAGTGCAGAAAGCTATCAGATGAAAAAAACATAAAATTTGATGATAGAAATACAGATGAATTAGACAACAAGGTCCAAATGGCAATCATCACCCCCAAAAAGAAATCACAGTGATATATGTTCAAACTTGCATATTGTGGACAATTTAGAAGAAGAGGAATGCAAGATGTTTTGAAGGCAAGAGCAGCTCAACCCAGAAAATCAAGAGTACAGGCATTTCTCTTTTTCATCTTTTGGTGTAAAGAACAGTTTGTAGAAGATGCAGGATCATGGATGGACATTTTTTTTAATCAGGAATGCTGAATCATTGATCAACTTTTTTGACTCCTTGTAAGAATTACAGGGGGGATTGTACTAGTAAATATTAAATCAGACCTTTTTGGGTGCTGATGATATAACATGTAACCATTTTCAAAAGAGAGAGAGAAAGAGATCACGGATACAGAGTACCTTTGAACCAGCCTGGATTCCTATGATTGCTTCCACAAACTGAAACACAGGAGAAAGTGAAAATGAAACTATTTTCTATAGCAACATACAACATAATCAATAGGAAAAGTAACCAGGAAATCAAAGAAAAAAAAGAACTGTCAAGTATAATGCCACTTCATCAGATCCATTGAAATTATCAGAAAACATTGACAGCCTTAGGAAACACGAACTACTCTTAAACCAGTACTCTCTTCATCACTGTGTTCAAAACGTGTATCTCATCTGTATAGAATATTATGCCTCCATTAATCTCTCTATCAGACTCCGCCTCTGCATTTTCTTACACTATCCAAATTGTGACTAAACATGAATATTTTGCTAATGCTTTAACCTTCCAATCTAGGCAATTCATAAAGTACTGTTGTCAAAGGCATATCTGTAACGAGCTGAAATGGAAAGATGGTCAGGTCATATAGCTGACTCCGTCTCTCTTTGGATTGAAACATAGTTGTTGCTGTAGCGTTGTCAAAGACTTATTTCAACCATGTTAACCCTGAAGCTACTTGATGCTCAAGATGACCACTTTGCCTTGCTTAAACACACTTCAGCATAGGTATCAAGGTGTAAAGGTGTGCCCCATTTCTATGGGCTTCATATAAACATTAAAATTACAGGTAAAAAAATAGATTTGTATTTATTAAAAAGTAAATTTAAAATTTTAATCTAAGAAACTAGTCACTTGACCAGAATTAAGAACTCTTTTAGCATCTAACCTTGTGTTGGTTTTTGAACTTAATTACGTGCTTTTACTTCATAAATTTCACTTAATTTCAGATTTTTCATTTACCTTGTTCTTATAATTGTTGTATGTGTTCAGCATTATTTATTCTTGAATTATATTTTGTTTTTGTTCATTTTTTTTCTAAATCCCTCTTTTAATAGGGCTTTGCACTTAGACCAGCAAACTTTAGGCACTTTTCAATGTTTTTTCATCTTTGACAGTGCTGCATATGAGGTGTTCAAGTATGCTTGCCTCCATGCCGCAGCGGAAAAAATAAAACATTTTGGTAGGTGGTAACTACATGTGGAGAATAAAGTAGTCCTTGACTGAATTCTGGCATATCCTCCTCTTCTTTTCCTTTTTTTTTTGACAAGTTACATTTCCTTTATCCTCTCCCCTTTATTTCCCCACAATTAACGATATATCTGGATTACATTGTGTTCCCACTTGACATATCATTTCTTATGAAGGTGACCGACGACAAATTTGGAAGGAATTCAAACTAAATTATGAAAGAATATGGAGGAGCAATTTAAAGTTTAGGAGGTCCAATGTTTAAAGAAACAGTTCCAATGGATGCACAGAAATGAGAAATAAACATAACCTTAAAAGAAGCGAAACCAATTGTAAGAGGTGATGGAATAAAGACCAAAATTAAATAGACTCAGTTAGCTGCCCCCTTAAAAAAATCGATAGAAACGTATTGAAATTAAGACCAATAACTGATGACTAATGAGAAAGCCAGTTTTATTAAATTTATTGATTTGTCACTTTTAACCGACGATAAGTGAGGATCATCGCCTTATAGGTGAAGCCAGTAAAATTAAAGAAGTTTGAACTTCTAATAATGACGAGCAAACTGACCCAAACGGAAGGCGGTTGGTTCTTTGAATCTCAGCTTTAAGGAGCTGATAAATATTGGGGGTATTGGGACATTAAAATTAGTTATTTTAAGTGCAAATCGATTATTTTGTACTGAAATCATATTTGTTATTTTTTCTTTTAAATCTCTAAAAATGTGTGTTTCACTTCACTGAAGCTTGCACTTCAATAAATGCTTGTCGGTTCAAGACCCATGGACCTTGTTGTGTTTTTATGCTTCGCACTTTGGAGAAAACATTGATATATTATACGGGAAACTATACACGCAATGACAAATTAGCAATCTGAATTTAAAGGGCACTAGGGGCATATTACCATCAATGCACAATGATTGTAACTGATACTTAAAGCTCTTAAATTGCTACTCCACTACAAGTTTCCAAGGTGTTTGTAGCTTAAGTGGAAGATAACTTATTGTATTTCCTAATATTTCAGAATTAACCCCAGGCCCCATTCTTTGGGTTGTTATGTAGCACTTTATCCTTATCTAGAAAGTAGCTAAAATAGAGTGAAGAGCAAGATCCTCCTATTATATTTTGGAGGTCTTTATACTTTTCCCCGTCTTGATGATAAATGAACTTTTCCCTTTTGTACTTCTTTTCATTTTGATGATGAATGGACTTTTTCTATATCAAAAAAATTATTTTCTCGTATTTCTTTTTCCATCATACATTTTTTTTCCTTCTTTTATAAAATTCTGTTTTGGGAGCTTTTTGCTGCTCTATTTGGGAGATTCTACTTGAAGGATCGGACTTGTAGTGTAACCACAATGCAAGAATGATACACAGAAATAGAGAGGTAGCAGTTTTCAAATTGGGGTTTATACACATTCAGTTCTCTGCTCAATAGCTAGTAGATTTTAAGATGTCATTCTCCTATCACAATTACCAAATTAGCGCCAGATTCATTAACAAAAAAAAAAAAACTTGCCCGCTGCCCCCAAATCCCAATTCTCATAACAAAAGTCCCAGGACACAACAAAATTATATTGCAAGCACAAAATATAAAGATTCCAGCACAAAGATCAAGCAGCTGTTTGAAGAATCGAAATAATTTTGGTTGGAAAGAGAAAGAACCTGTTGAGAAGAGTCATCGGCAGTACGAGGCTTGATATGAAGATGAAACGAAGGAGGATAAGTTTGTAGGAGTAAGCAATCATCGCCGTAAACAGCTTGTAATGCTTCTACTTCTCCCACTATTTCTTCTTCTTCCGCCATGTTTGGCTCTGTGGCAAAGGCGGTGGTGAGCGTTGCTAACTTTGTACACAAAAATATATATATGGTGGAGCTCCTTCAACTATACTTTATGTTCAACAAAGACAAATTTAGTCCATATTAAATTAATTTCAGTATTTAACCCTTTATTTTCAAGGAGCTACTTATTAAAAATTAAAGGAGAAGGTTTTATTTTGCTTTATGGTATTTTCGAACTTTTTTCAGATATTAAAAAACTTGCACGTAATGAAGTAAAGAAAATAGAGTTGAAAGTGGACTTTTCCAACGCTTTGTTCGGATGGTTGCTGCGTATTATTTCATTATATATCGTATTGTATTATATTATTTTAATGAGCACAGTGTTTGGATACATTGCATCGTTCTCCATCGTTGCATAATGTCACACATTCATAATTTGAATTATAAACCTAGGAAAAAAAAGTAGGGTATGGGATAAAGTTATTATGAAAAGGTAGGATAAAAGACGAAATATGATTATTAAATAATAAAGATAAAATGAGAAAAAATTATGATAACGACACGATCACATCAAATCGGTCATTACGATATTTTTGTCGTTATCTAACAATGAATTTAAACAATATGATACAATAAAATTTAAGTAACAATCAAAATAAACATTGTATTTAAACTAACAATACAATACAATAGGTAATAACCATCCAAAAAAAGTGTTAATTTCCTAAAACTATTTTACTAAAAATCTCTCTATAAACTCTTCTCCTCATTCTTTACATTCATTCTTGTTGAGAAGAAAGAAAAATAAAATTATTGAGGCATGAAAAATTCCTTGAGGTCGAGCGTTCTAGTCCAACGATTCTGCATTTCTGTTATAGTCTACACTTGTCTGTCCAAATGATCAACCTTGCCATCAAGTTGGATTACTCGATCTTTGAGTGTATTCTTAACAATAGTCGTTGTTGAGTATTTTCTTAACTACAGTTGTCGCTGACAACACTTCACTGCTATCGTCATGTACATGGTACAACAAGAAGAGAATTAGCAGAAATTGAAAGATTTTATTCAACTAGCCTCATAATTATATTTTTTACTATAACCACAGATTAATTTTACATAGTATAAGGACAAATTTGACAATTCTCACCGTTTAGAACATATAATTTTCATGCCTACGGTATTTAATATGCAAAATTATTCACGTGGTAATTGAAATTGGTATAATTACTAGGATAGTAATTACCAGTCTAGTAATTATACAATCTACTAATTACACTATTTGTTTGTTTGCCACAGTGTAATTACAATGTAATTACACATGTACTGTTTGGTTGAACAAGTATAATCATAAGGTTATATTGAATTTTAAAAATAAAAATAAATTATTTAAAATTAAAAATTTATATTAGACAAATAAAGGCCTTTATAAATTATATTAAATTGAATATTTAAGATATATATAGTCTTTTGAAAATATATTAATCAATAAACATATGATATTAACTAATATTATAAAAAATAATTAATTTATATTTTTCAATTTAGTATATTTTAATTAAATTATTCATAAAAAACTAACAATACAGAATTTCTGTGAATATCATGAAATGCATGTTTGACAAAAAAAATTAATATTATATATATAATGTCATAAAATTATAAAACATTTGACAAAAAAGATAATCTATCAAGTCTAGCTTTTTTTTTAAAAAGTAGTAGTTTGCAATGTAAAATATCGAGTCAATACTCTTACAACAAATGAAATTGAAAATATAACATAAGTTCTAAATTCAAAACAAAAAATTTAACATAACATACATGAATATGACTTAAAAGAAAAGGAAAACGTAAGTCCATAACTTTACTCAAAAATGAATTCTACTTTAATTTAAAAATTAAAATACTAACAAAATTATATTAATGATTTGTTTTAGATAATAGAATCACACAAAGTAAAGGTTAAGAATAAGAAGGAAATGAAATATAAAAAATATATATTTTTAGAAAATATTAGAACAATAAAAATAAAAAAGAATTTCAATCAATAAAAATAAAAAATACATTAAAACGAAAAAATAAAAATAGAAATAAAAGGAAGAAATTAAAAAATAATCAGCTTGAAATTACCAGCAATTCACAGCCTCCCCTGTGAATTGGAGAGTGTAATTACACCCTGCCAATTACACTCAATTACCTATTGACCATGTAATTACACGGCCAACCAAACAAGACATACACTCAATTACACTAAAATCCAATTACCAGGATGACATTCCAAATAGGCCCATAGGTCCTACTTCCACAATTATTCAAATCATAGTGTGGATATTTTACCATTCTCAATAAAAGATTATTCAATACATGATACAAAGGCTCTTAGGGGGCTTGTATTTGTTACATAATTACAATTATTTTACCATTTACGTAGATAGTACAATCATGTAGTTATTGAAGATGTACATGAATGTCCAAAACACAAAATAAGAAAAATGTACAACATGCAAGCCTTTCACCCAAAGAAAGAAAATAGAAATGGACAAAAGAAGTAGCAGCATCTATGTACACAGCTCATTTATCCTTTCTGCAGCTTCCGTAGGTGCTCAAACTCTTTCAGTTGTGTCTTTAGAAGTGTATGCTCCTGCTGCATTTTGCCAAGCAGTGTTTCGACCATAAACATCTCATCTTTTAGATGATTAATCTTTTTATCCAGAAAACCTAGTATATCAACACCCGTCTCTCCTAGTCGATACATGCTACTTGCAGAGTCCCCTTGAGATATCACTTGGACGTGCTGTGGTCTACCTAACAACACGAGTATGCTCATCTGCAACAAAGTTTGATGAGACAAAAAGATTAATCAGTAAATTTATCTTTCATCATCTTGACTACACAATCAAGGGGTCAATTTATTGCAGATCCATCATACATGGAAACCAATTAACTCATAACAGAAAAAAATCAATGTAACAAGAAAGTTAGAGCAATGACGAAAATTGACATAGTGAAACAAAAGCCAGACTGGGCTTGAAGCTCTTGACACTAGTTTTTGACCTGTTCTCCAGAAGACAGACATCAAAACAAGGTGGAAAAGGGCAGGCATCTAACTACATTTATAGAAGATGGCCAGAGCAAATATACTAGAATATCACCTGGTCATTCCCTTCAAAGTGGGCCCTTAACTTACCTTTGAAAACTAAAGTTGTTACACTCCTGTAACATTCAGCTAATTACACTCCCTTTACTCGTCTCAATTTATTGACCAAGTTTCTACCTTCATTTGTCAAAACAATGATTTCACTGATTATCTATGAAAGAAGGCTTTTAAGAATGAAAAAATTAAGCAATTCCCTATCTTGGCCGCGGGCAAGCTTTGAGTCCCATCCAGCGGTAATCCTTCGTCATTTCCAATTTCTTAGTCGATAGGCGAACCATTGAGTCTTGGTTCAGCTTCTTTTTAACTTCACTTAACGAGTCAATGATTGCTGTTGAGCCCATTTATTCGGGTCTGAAAAACACATTTCGAAAGCCTAGGAAACCGCTTTCGTTACTTCACTTCTGCGCGAAAAGCAGAAAAGGGGGATACCCCATAGACCACGTTCCTCTATTCAATCCTTTTCCTTCTTCTTGTTGCTGGATATCTCGTTCGTACACATCTTCTCTTTGTTTCCCGGGCCGAACTTTGGTATGTTTAACTTTTTTCCCCTTCACTTCAAATAACAACATACACACTGGTACATAGACCTTACCCCTACCTCAGAGGTAGAGAGGTTGTTTCCGATAGACCCTCTACTCAGGGAAAAACAGTCCAAAGCAATCCAGAAAAAGAAGTAACCAAAGTGCAAGTAACATTTCAATAAAAGCTACTTTATTTTATTTTATTTTTTATGATGCTGGTGTTAGGGCTAGTTTGCGCGCACCTCAATTAATTTACCGAGTACGTGTTACCTCCACCCATCATAGATACTGGGAAAATTTATCCCCCAATGCTAAGGCAAATGCGGAAAATCAGTGCCTCCGTTAGAATTTGAACCCGAGATCTCATTGTCCTCATCCCACTTCATTGAACACTAGGTCATATACCTTGGGTCGCCAAAAAACTAAGTTGCTCAGACTCTCCAAAAATGTTGCCGCACCCGTGTCGGATCCTTCAAAAATGCACTACTTTTGAAGGATCCGACACACACCCGATAACATTTTTGAAGAGTCCGAGCAACATAGCCAAAAAATGCTACTTTATATTATTTCAAAAATTAATTTGGTTTACCATTTTACACTTCCTCACAATTCAAATTATTTTAACTCCTTTACAAGACCAATACAATTATCTGTTAAAACCTTGAAAGTCAACCCATATCAATTAAAATGGTAAGGGCGGGGTGTCTGCATTGCTATCTTAAACATTGAAAGGTGAATTCCGCTGAGCCAAGACTAGTTTACAGAGAGTATCTGATGCTAAACAGAAAAGCAAGAAAAAGAATGAGACCAAAAATAAGTTTACAGTGTTCGGTTATTTTTAACACTAATATCATAAGAGGAACAATCTGTGGTAACAATTTCGTTAAAACATAGTTCTCAGATAAAGAGTGCAAATTGAGAAACATACCTGCATTAGAATCAGTATCACAGCAATGGTGATCACTATAAGAATGGAAACATGGCTCTGAGATTTCAAAGATGATGAACACTTGAGCATGAAATCTCTACACAAGGAAGTTATGGACACAGTACTGCTATCTGCAGCTTGCTGGTTGAGCGACGGTATTTGTGACCTGATTTCATTACTTGTCTCATCTAAGTTTTCTACATGTTCATAACTTTTTTTCGGCTGAGCACTTGTTACCACAATAGCAGCTTGACCATCAGCTGACAGAATAATTTAATCAGATAACATGAGCTTGGAACCAAAGAATGTATAGCCCAACATATAAAATAGCCAAAGGTGTGATACAAGAGGTTTCCAGAAGCACTACCTTTTTCCTTCTCTAACTTCTTTTGCTTCAACAGTTCATCATGCGCCTGAAATAAAAACCCACGTCAATCTTTTAATCTGCTTTACAGATCCTGCAAACTGAAAATAGAAGAAATTGTAGAGGAAGAGGAATATACAAGGGCAATCCATGTGACATACAAGGCTCGACATTCATCAATTGTAGACTGCACTATCTTCCCTGCAGAGATTCCCAAGCAATTAGCAGCGACTCAAAAGTTCTCGTAAGGTGAACATCATAAATTACCTTTTTTCTGTAACTGCTTAAGCAGACAAATTAACAAGGATACACAGCTAGCTACCCACGATATGTGCAAGATACAATACCTACCCCCTCCACAACCTCATTTTCTAGCTCCCGTCACAATTTTTAACTCTTTGATGGGATCGCAAAATGGAGAGTCGGGGATTAAATTTCAAGTGCCAAAGATCAGAAACTAACACTCGTCCATTAAGCCTGAAAACTTCTCAGCTGTTGATATCAATGAAGTGTCTAATCCAGAAGTGTTCAGAGAAAAGGTTCAGTAATAAATATCATTGTGTCAACTGGAGTGAAAATCTCCCACATACAGTATGCAGACGATACGCTTATATTATGTGCGACTGAGGAGTTTCGCAATTGAAATATCTTAGGGATGATCCTACTACTTTTTGAAATGATTTCTGGTCTTGAGATAAATCTGGAAAAAAGCTCTCTGTTCACAGTAAATGGGGAGCAAAGCCTACCTAGATTAGGAAATGTTTTGGGTTGTCAGATTGGCGAACTACCCACAGAAGATCTGGAAATGCCATTGGCGGCTAGGTATAAGGAGAAACATGTGTGGAAAGAGATTGAGAGAGATGTGAAAAGAGACTTGCTATGTGGAAAAGACAATACTTATCTCTTGGGTGTAGGGTGGTGCTTATCAATAGTGTTTTGGATTCTCTAACTACATGTCTTATGTCCATATTTCCTTTGCCAGTCAGTGTGAGAAACCGATTGGATAAAGTTGGGAGGAGTTTCTTGTGGGGGTGGTAATAAAGATAAGAGGATCTATTAATTTGATGAAGTGGGAGACAATGTGATTCTTGAAAGAAGATCTCGCCATCAGAAACTTGAAGGTCCATAACAATAGCTTATTGATGAAATGACTATGGAGATATGGAAAAGAAAATGAGAGCATGTGGAGAAGGATCATATCTGAATAATTTGGAGAACAAAGCATCTGGTTCACTGGTCCTATTTAACTATTCTCGTGGTTTAGGCCTTTGGAAGCATATATCTAGCTTATGGTGTGATTTTGTTGTAAACACAAAGATCAAGTTTCATAATGGTAGACACACTAGATTTTGGCAAGACGCTTGGATAGGACACGCCCCCTTAATGACTCAGTATCAAGTATTAAGATATCGACAGGTTCCTTCGAATGCAGGTAGTTTAGTCTCAGATTCTTGGAATGGAAATAATTAGTGCTTAGAACTTTGCAGAAATTGTTTTGATTGGGAAGCTCTGAGAACAGCTCTACTATTGCATGATCTAGAGAAGGTACCATTGAATGAAGAAGTATCTGACACTATACTATGGATGACACAGAACACTGGACACTTCTCAGTTTATTCCTGTTGCAAGGCTCTTAACAGTGAAGGGGTCCAGAAGCACAGTTTGGCTTTGGAAGCAATTATAGAAGTTGAAACTGCCCTATAAAGTTAGCTATTTTTTGTCGCTAGCCTCACATGATGCTTGTCTCACTCAAGCAAACCTCCAAAGGAAAGGACTATATATTTGCCGCAGATGTTTTTTGTGTAACAGTGCAGAAGAAAGCAGCACTTGTCTTTTTATACAGTGCCCTGCGTCAAGGCTGATTTGGGCTTGTTCTCAATCTATTTAGAGTTCATTTTGTAGTGGCATTCACTATGAATGATCTATTGACAAGCAGGGGGGTTGAAGGATTACAGAAGTCAGTGCAAAAAGTATGGAAGACACTGCCAAAATGTCTCTGCTGGGTTATATGGAAGGATGCTAGATGCCTCGAACGGAAAACGAAGACTGTTCCAAAGATTACATCCAATTGCTTATGGCTTTTGGCCTTTTGGTGTAATTTACAAAATGCAAAAATGTTAAAGATGAAAATAACATGTTGAGCTCATAGATTCACTACAGGAATAGGAGCTCATTCCAGAGAAAACCTTCTTTTTGTTTTGGTACAGAAGGGTTGCGAATTATCCTGGCACTAGCTTAGTGCCAGGCTTCCATAATACTGTGATATAATACACCATCTTACCTGTTCTAAAAAAAATTATTCATATTTGAAACTTTCTGAATAACAACCAACAGGACACGAAAGTATAGTAAAATGCACATCAAACCCACAATATTTCCAGAAATTACTGTCGTACTTCACCCTGCTCAAATTTTGATATGTCAATACTCATTAGCCAAAACTGCTACACATGTCATGTCGTTAGGTGAAAAACTTCTTGCTGCATTTTCCATCATTACATGTCATGCCATGTGATGAAACATTATCTGTTTTTCCATCATGTCAATAGTTTGAGGGCACGGGAACACACTTTAAAGAGCCTAACCCAACCCAAATTTCTATAATATCATAGATCCTAATGAGGAATCTTTAGATTAACCCACTTTGAACTCCAACTTGGGCAACAAAAAGTATAGCTTTGATCCTCATAATAACCCTTGCCAACAGATAATTCCTTCTTAAAGGACATACACTGGATGATAAGAAGATGAAACATAATCTGATAAAACACAACTAAGGCTGAAGGAAGATAGCCAGCAAATAGCTGTATCCTGCTCAGGGTCTTACAAATCAATATCAGAAATAAAGGAAATTTCCCATGCTTCATCTATCGAAGTTTTTCATCTTGACATAAAACAACTGTCCAACCCCTATTTCTATTTTCTTTTGTTTCAGAATACTTTATTTTGTTGTTGTCTTTGTGGGTGGGAGGGGGGGTTAGGCACGGATATTGGCATCCAATACATACAGGAAGGGGGTTATTATAAGACCTTACCTCCGCAAAATCTACATGGTGATTGGTCATTCCCAACCATTTTCATCGGTCCTTACCTTGCTTGTGGTATGTGTTATACAAATCGTGATGAAAAAGGTTGGATTCCTTAAGAATGAACTTCTTTGGGGAGGGGAACAGTGAGAAGAATAAAATACATCTTGTCAATTGGGAGTCTTGTCTAACCAGCAAGAAGAATGGAGGTGCTGGAATTAAGAATATGAAGATCCAGAATCAGAGTTTAATGATGAAGTGGCTATGGAACTTCAACTCAGATGACCAGCCATTACGGAAGAAGGTAATCAGGGAGAAATATGGTTTGGATGGAAGATGGAATACCAAAGTGAGCAATAGTCCGTATGGAGTCAATCTCTGGAAATCCATAAGGAACTTGTGGCCCAAATTGCTAACAAAAACCATGTTCAGCATTGGTAATGGAAAAAAAGTAGATCTATGGAATGATAAGTGGATAGAACAAGGACAGATATTCCCTCAATCAACAAGAAAACTCAACAATTGAAATGGTTTGGGGTGAAATGGGGTGGAACTTGAGTTTCAGAAGCTTTAAATGATTGGAAAATTGATAGACTAGCAAGCTTTTTTGGAACTTTACAACAGTTCAAAGGAACATCAACTGAGCCAGATTTCTTGATATGGTTAAGGAAAGCAAAACAAATTTATAGTGAAAACATCATCCATGGTATTCACAACCTCGAACAATCAGAGTGGGACTTGGCCTTGGAAGATGATCTGGAGGGTTCAGAACCCCCACAAAGTTGCATGCTTCTCTTGGTTGCTAGCTAAAGAAGCTGTACTCATACAAGTTAAACTCACGAGGAGAGGTTTAAATCTTTGCTCAAGGTGTTTTCTCTGTGATAAGGAAGCAGAAACAATTTATCATCTCTTTCCTCACTGCAGTTGGACTGACCAGTTGTGGAAGATTTTCATTTACTTGAGGGGCATTAGCTGGACTATGCCAGGAACAGCATTCTGAGGTGCTGCAATGCTGGAACAGTGATACCAATCCTTCCAATCAGAAAGAGAGATGGAAAATTGTCCCAGCTTGCATTCGGTGGACTGTGTGGGGAGAAAGAAACCAAGTTTGTTTTGAAGACAAAGCCATTAGTATAAAGAAACTAGAGATGAAATGTTTACGGCTTTTCTTTTTTTGGTGTAAAAAACATAGCTTAAGGGAAGAGTCGGAATCAATTTTTGATGTACTAGATTCCTTATGAGAAGATTAAGGGCTAGGAGCTCATTTTTCTGCTCATCTGGATGTAAATATGGGGGACTACACACCCTTTGTGTAGTTTGTTATTAATATACAAAAATGTTACCTGTTCAAAAAAATAATCGTGATGCTACTATGTGTTTTTTCAATTAAGATGCTCCCAAGTTGTGAGATAATTCCTCTACTTTATAAGATAAACTCTTGGAAATTACTTACTAAAAAGATATACCAAACACAACTAAGGTTCAATTGAAGGAAGGGCACTAGCAAATGGTTATATATATTTGCTCAACATTTCACAGTCAAAATCAGAACGACCAACAAATAAAATCTGAAACGATAAGTCCTATGTACCATCTATGGAACAACATTTTAACGAATCTATCAACATAAGTGTACTAAGCACATGAAATAATTTGACTAATCTATCAAGCACAGACAAGCAGCAATATGTGTCTTGTTTATCCAGCTTCATCAAATTTGACTATGACAAGAAGAATCCAAAGTGAAAGGGAACCACATTTTGTGCTTCTAGAAAAAGGAAAGAACCAGATCCCAATATCAAGTTAGATAATATGCCTGCTAAAGCACAGGTTAATACAGGCCGACCAAAAGAAGCAATCATAGATTACCAGATCCTAGACACATCTTCCTAGATAAGGAGAGCCCAGGATATGGGAAAAACGTCTTTTGGGATCGTAATGGTCTCTGAAATAATTTGGAATGTGCGACAATCAAGCATTTCTTTCCAATTTCCACATTGACACAATACAATGTCTCACACTCGTAGGTCATTTCTTTTCAATTTCCACATTGACACAATACAATGTCTTGCACTCCTAGGTGGCCCTTGAGCGCAGTTGCTTTTAGTTTAATATTGTATTGATACCAGTAGTTCTTTTCTACTACTTCTCTCTATTTACTGATTTATATAATCGTCATCTTCTCATGCTCCAACCAAAATTTTCTTATGAGCCAAATAATAAATCAATAAAGAGATATAAAGAAGAAGCCATTTGAATAAAAGAGGCCTATAAGCATATAGAAGCATTTGATTAATTTATCACCAAAAGCTCGAGTTTTTTGAAGATGAGGAGAAGGCAAGATGTCTTCATGAAACTAATAACTTATTGATGAGTTGGAGAAAAACCCTGCATAGGAGGAGGGGGGGAAATAATAAAAGCATGATACCCAAGCCCAGAATTCAGTGCCTCCTAACATTGCAGCAAGATTTGATCACACTTGCTCTTTCTTTTTGTATACTACAGAAGTTAAACTTCAAAAGGTATATGAGGAATAAAATATTACACCTGCTATTTCTTTTGGAAACTACAGAACTAAAACTTAAAGAAGGTATATGAGGAATAAAATAAGGATGTGCACCTCTAAATATAGTTTTCTTTGTAAATACCACATTTAGGTACACCTTCATACTGCAGCCTCCTTCGGGTCCATCCCCATCCCTTTCTACGTCCCAAAAAGCCTAATGTAAAAGACAGAGATTATGAGCAACAAAGAATAAATAAGAAAATTTCGACATAACCAACAATGATAAGCCCCCTCTCCCCAAACACACACACACACACCCTTCCTATAACAAAAGGAATCCTAAAGCATAAACATATTCAAAATAATTGTGGTCAAAAGAAGACATTGTTTGACAGTCTACAATACTTCTAGAAAATATAATGGGCAGACAGAACACTGGGGATTACAGTTAGCGTAGGCAGCAGAATAGGCTTAGATGTGAAACACACACCAATTACGCAGATCTATAGACTCAATAATGTTATCAATAACAAATGCTCAGCAGAAAAGTATCTGCTCTTCTTCGCTCATAGATATTTTCTTCTCGTGGTTATATCCTTACTTTATATTCATATTCAAGCATCATATAAGAATCGGCAATTCTGTAAAAATAGCTGGTTATTCAAATAGAATTAATTTTGATAAGATTCAGTTAGATTTTCAATGAACTGATAAACTACAGTTATATACCAGAGATATTTTCTTTTTGATGAAAGTTGTTAATAATCTGACTGTCCCAGGGATATCTTCCCTCTAAAAAATCTTGCACGGTAATCTAGTCACTTGACTCAACCTTCCACTTATAGTTTTTCATTTGGGACTTTAAATTAAATTGAAGAACAAAGCAATGTACATGCCCAACTGTGCTTTAATCTCAACACAAAAGGAACTTACGAGTACCCAACTCTCATCCTGCAGCACGATACAACACTAATTGCCATAGCGGACAAGTAGACATGGCCATTATGTAGCCAATGAAAGTTACAAGGAACAAGGAAACACCTGGAAGATGCTAATACATTATTATCATGCCGTTGACATCCCCGAGGACCCTAACTGTTGATCTATGTTTAAGGGTCTTCAACAATCCAGCAGAAACCATCTGGTGCAACTGTGGCACTTTGACACATGCCCGCATTCAGACTGTGCCACCAAGGATTAGAATAATATTTGCTTGGAACCCCTGCCAGGCATGCCTATGGCCAATATGCTCGCTTTGGAGCCAAGTGAGAAGGCCTTGACACTTATGCCACACACGTCTTGCTACGCCTGCCTCGCACATACCGACATGCGCATGCCTTTCACTTGCCTTGGTGACAACATTGCCTTCTTTTAATTGATAATATCCCAAGGCTGTCTTGCCTTCCACAGGCACCTTGGTGCAGCCGCACTGCCCAAGTGTCAGCAAGAGCACTTACCCCAACACAACACTCACATTGCGCACTCATGCAATTGCTTCCAAATCCTACCAAGTCAAATGTCAAGTGGCAATTTGACACTCTTGCACAGCCTATTCCATGTTTGAGGCTCTCGTCTAGGGGCCTAGCTCTTACCTTGGTTCTTTAAATTTTAAACTATAGCTCTGTACGCTAACCCCCTTTTGGGATAAATTACCCTTATGGGTCAACTTAAAGATAAAAATCCTTTCAATAATTTATCAAGAAAAGTTGCATTTGTGTCCTTAGCAAAACAGAACGGTGCGGACAACCAACAGCCATCACTCTTGTCACCTCCTCACATTCCATCCCCTGTCCTCCCCGAGACAAAGAAATAAAATAAATGAAGTGAGAGAACAGCAACAACTCAAACTGTCCTTCCCACCAACAAATCAACCTCCAACCTGCCTCCAAAAAAAAAAATGATAACCAACTTTGGCCCTTCAAGGTATGAGAGTCTTATAGCTGCGAGGACGAACCACTTGTGCTTGAATTGTATTGTACAAAATACCGGGGTCATTTGATAGTTCAAGTTTTAGAAAATATTTTTTTAGATGAAGTAAGATGTAGTCATTGATATATGGCAACTGGAAGGTCCCAAATTACAAAAGCAAAAGCCAGTGGGCTTTTGAAGCAAAAAAAAAAACTGTTAGCCTCTATTACAAAAAAGCTATACTAGTAGTCTAGTACCATGGAGCTAACTAAGTTCAAAAAAATGTCCATGCTATTAACAGGAGTAAGAAAATTCCAGCTAAACAAAACAACTACGCATCAAGCTTTTAGGGCTTGAGTTGGAATTGACATCCCATCGAAACACCTGTGGTTTCTTTCATTCAACACAACCCAAAAGAAGACTAAAGGAATCATTTCCCAGACCTTCTTGATGGTTTTGTCAACTCTCCAAAAAATAAAGCTAGTGTAAGCTTCCTTGATGGTCTGAGGAAGGTCCAAAAGTAGATAGGAAGGAATTCCAGATTTCAGAAGTAAGAGGGCAGTGAAGAAGTAAGTGATTGACAACTCTAGGCTTTGATGGCACAAATAACATCTGTTTACGAGAGCAATTTTCCTTTTACAAAGGTTGTCTTGAGTTAAAACTGCTTCCCTAAGAGCTGTACAGGTAAAGCAAGAGACTTTGAGTGGCATTTTGGTTCTCCAGATATGTTTCCAGGGACTTTCCTCAAGAACACCATTTTGAGAACACAAAACATCCTAACCTTATTTGACTGTGAACTTCCCCTACTTTGAGCTTCCCCATAAGAGCTTATCTTGTTCCTGATCTGTGAATGTGAAAGTATCCAAAGTGGCTAGAAGAGTTATCAGATCAATGATCTCCCTGTCATTTAGGTTCCTTCTTAGTAAAGGTCTCCATATGTTGTCCTCTCTATTTTGAGCCACAGATGAATCCTGGTTGCTGGCAATAAGGAATAAGCCAGGATAAGAGTCCTCAAGTGTTAGTTTCCAGTACACCTATCTCCCCAGAATTTCACATTCAAACCATTGTCAACTTTAACGGATATGTTCTGAAATAGGGCTTGATGGAAGCTGTTGATATGTTTCCAGGGGACAACACCATGAGGATATATGTGCTATCCCTTTGGAGTTCCATGATTCTAAGCTCCAAATTTGGCAATAATGATCTTTTTATAGTAACTAGCATCTATCTGGTTGTCCAAACCATTTCATTAGCAAGCTTTCATTATGTAGTTCAAGATTTACGATGCCAAGTCCTCCAGCAACTTTTGGTTGAGGGACAATGGGCATATGCGAGTCTCGCTGTTGCTTTCCCATAAAAATCTCCTCCTTAAACAGTTCAGTTGTTTTAAGACAGAAGATGGCATAGAATATAATGACATAATGTAGGCATAGGATGCTATCAACCACACTACTTCTTGCGGGGGGGGGGGGGGGGGGGGGGGGGGGGGGG